>PVJA010038575.1:0-19699 GCA_004027025.1 Myocastor coypus
AAATATCTTGTTTTAGTATCTTTTATGTCTTCCCATCATAAGAAAAGAAAATCTGCAAGTTAGAACAGCACACGTGCACACAAGTCATTGAGATACAGAGGGAACACGGCCCTAGCAGAGGAGAACTCTTCCAAGTGAACTCTTCCTGGCCTGAGCCAGCAGCCTAGCCCGGCTCCACCTCCCTGCTGACAAGCTTGTCCCCAGGGTACGCCCAGCCATATGACAAAAGCTACTACTCTGGGGTGGCGGGGTGGGCACTCCCCAGAGAACAAAACCAGGGGACACTCGCCAGAGAACATGGGTGTGGCAGTCCTGGAGACCGAAGCAACCCGTAAAGAGGAGCTTTGGTGCTCACGGTGAGCCCCGCCCTGCCGGGCTGTTGCTGTTTTCAGTAATCCTTTCAAAGACTTCTCTCCCTGTCTCATTTTTTAATGTCACATTTATTCTTAACATACCCTGCAGATCCTTATGAGTTCTTCGATCTCCCATGGTTTTCCTCTTTTCATCTCCTGTACGCGCCCTTTATTTAAAATATTTCATTTGGTGGCTCCACAGAGATATTGAAACCTTTTTTCTTATCGCTGCTTTACCGGGATCAGCGTGGCAGTGCGATTGCCATATTGCTTCTGGCGCCTCCTTTACCCCATCCCTTCTGAACTACCTTTCCTTGAGACTCTCAGAGTTTAAACTCAGGTAGTGACACCAGTTTAATGAGCCGTGTTTTATCACATGAGAAATTAGATATCAACCAATTATCTGGAAATGGTAAAGATGGAAGGGACCCAGGCCCAGGGAGGCGCATTCCGTAGGAAAACCTTAGGCCCCCAAAACTATATTTCACCCTATAAATATGTTACGAAGGGAAATTTCTCACTATGATTATACATAATTTCTATGTAAACAAATTAAACCTTACTTTGCTCTAATTAAAGCCACCTGTAAAGCCGGGAAAGCAGCGCTGGCTGAAGAAGGGACGCCCCTGCCTGTTGGCGCTGCTGTCACTCTGTCCCCGCCGCTCCCCGAGCACGCACAGCAGTGTTGCGCAGGAAGGCAGCTCCGAACACAGTTGACAAAATCGCCCATTACCCGTCTCTCTGGGACATTGCCTTCCGTAATGCTCCAGTGGCTCTTTGCAAAGCAGAGTTCCCATTGTCACCAAGGAGCAGGTTTTTATTCTCAGTGTCATCACCAACAGATGTCTCCAAAATCCTAAGGCAACCAGGACGGCGGCCGTCTGCGGTATTTTCCCAGCCCTTATGGTACACTGGGAATATCTGGGCAGCCACCTGGGTTCTTACCTTTTGCCCATGCAAGCAAAGCTGCCTCGCCAAGGTGCCAAATTAAACAATAAAAGGCTTCCAAGGAATCAAAAGTTTGCCTTCTGAGTTACATCTTTCAAAATGACAAAAGATGAATTCTAAAAGCTAAGTAAACAAATATATTCCCTCTTCAGCTGTATATCTTTTGCTGTAAATTAACTCGACTATTGAAAGTTTTCTATGAATATTTATTACTTTGAAGGAAAAATGTACTGGCCCATAATCTATTCCAAACATATCTACGGCATGATTGGGGTGCTCGGGCTTCACGTCCGCTACCTTTATTCTCCACAAAATGCTGTATAGTAGAGGTCCCTGTCCTCCACCGCATCCTCCACCCCGTCCTCCACTGCATCCTCCACCCCGTCCTCCACCCCGTCCTCCACTGCATCCTCCACCCCAGCCTCCACCGCGTCCTCCACCACGTCCTCAACCCTGTCCTCCACCCCGTGTACTTTCTACCTCTACTAAACAAAGTAAAAACAAAGCCAGAAATATCCCAAAATATCTGCCACCTCTCCTCTGTAAACATGTTTCACAGTTCCAGTACCCCAAGACTAAAATCCAAAAAGAACTCTGATGGGAGCAAGACTTCACACGTTACCTTTCTGCAGAGCAAACTGTGTTATCCATAGCGCACCTCACTGCATGAAACATTCACCTGTAGCAAGGTAAGAAAACTTCTTGAAGAGAAATTACTTTAAACTATTTTTATTCTCCAAAAAGAAAGACATTTGCTTTAATTTTTAAAGTAGGTTTAAATTTAAGTATAGTACTGCCAACATATCTACACAGAAAGACTATACTTCTATTACACACAAAAAAGGCAATACGATATTCTTCACTCATCTCTATGCTGATTTTGGCCTTTTGTGTAAAAGGCTTTCCTGAAGCCTCTTGCCAAGTGTGTGGTACTGTTGTAATATAACCTTTAGACCGTGCAAAACTCGGCCAGAGTTACCCAGCTAATTTCACTCAACAGAATTTGGATTTGTTCCCCCCATTTAAAAAAAAAAATCCTAGAAAAAGAGAAAAGAACACAGTGCTTTAAAGCAAGGGTGCAAAGCCAAATCAAAGGCAGCCAGTGTCTATTTTGCAGTGTCAAGGACAGCAAGGCTAGTGTGTCTGTTCCCAGTATATTTCTTTCTGCACGATGTAAAGCTTTTCCTCTCTGGCACCCTCACTAGAGAGTGAGGACACAGAATGGCATCTTGGGCTCTCTTGCTGCTGCTTGTGCTATGTGTTTTTGCTGTAACAACCTATCGGTTCAGTATTAATAACTCGCTATCAAAATCTGAACCTTTCAGAAATCTTCTCTCGTCTTTATTTTGGTCAGCACTCATTGAAGTGCACAAGGATCACATTCGTCTTAAGGTGCGAGTGCCCGGCCTAGAACTCATTTCTCAGCCCCTCGCCCTCCCCATCCTCACCCTGAGTTGTCTCTTGGTTCCCTCCCCTTGTGCAAAAGAGCTGTGCTCTGCCTTCCTATGATCTGTCTTTCATTTTGGCCTTTATTTATAAAATTGGGCTTCTGATATAAGGGACACCATGAGATAGTTAAGCTGTTTGCCTGATTTATTCCACTTAATGTCATGATTTCAGGCTGCATCTGTTTTCCTACAAATGACCCAAGTTCATCCTTCTTTAGGGCAGAGTTGTATATAAATGCCATGTTTTCTTTACACTGAACATTTCTATGCTACCCTGCCAGCACTTCAGACCAGGAAGGGTATCAGGAGGAAGCTTATCTTGTCTTTTCAATTGATTTCTTTCTTTCTTCTTTCTTTCTTTCTTTTATGCATTTTGCACAAGGTCTCATTAACTAGCTTGGACTTGCAGTGATCCTCCTGCCTCAGCCACCCAGCGCTGGGATTACACGGATGCACCACCACCGCTGCTCTTGGAGGACAGCTCAGTGCACCCAGGGGTGCCGCAGGCAGGCATGCGGTGCCAGGGATCCAACCCTGGTCCCTGCACTTGCCTAAGCAGACGCTTGGCCCACTGAGCTCTCTCGCCAGCCCTATTTCTTTTTTTGTGGTTCCATGTTCTGTTCTGCGCCCTCAACACCCCCAAGCCACACCATTTGATGATTTTGACTTTTTCTATCCTTACTCCTCTCCAGGAACCTTTTGGATGCAGCCAATGCTACTGACTTTTCTCCACACCCGCCTTTGCTTTCTGTCTCTTCCTTTCTACTGTCACATATGTCCCTCAGGTTTTCCTCACTTCTCTAAATTGAAAGTCACCTCTTGACTCTTTTTCAAATCATTTCTCAAAAATCCATCTTACAAGTTACTATTATTCCTTTTGAACCCCTTTAAAGACTTCCCACTGCTAACAAAGCAATCAACCCTCATTTCTAGTTATTGTAAACATGGAAGTGTTATCACAGCTAACTACAGGAGAAACAGAAATAACTCACTTTAGCATTAAGCCTCCCAAACCTGAGTGCTCTGACATCAAATAACCTCCTAATAGAAATTAGATCATTCAGAAACTTGGGAAGATACTGGGCAGCTGTGGCTTGTGTGCACATCGGGTGCCCAGTTGCAGGAACGGGTAGGCCACAGGAAGGTGCCTGAGGTTTCCTTCAGGGATAGGTGTAACAGAAAACACCTACCATTAAAAGCAACAACCACAAACGTTTCTAAGTAAAAGCCTTCTTTACTGCGCACTTCATGCTCAAGAAATAATTTGTTTTTTATTTCCAGATGAAAAATCCAGGTACTGAAGCGAAGAGGAAACTGTTGAAAATTTCGTATTTATGCACCAGTAGAACACAGACCTCTGCCCTCAGCCTGCCAGAGGGCTGCTCCCGGACTTCCTTCCAGAACCCAGACAAATGGCTATGGTTAGAAAACAAAATATAGCATACGCCACCTGCCTACTCAGTGTACTTCCTATACTTCTGTCTCGTACGGGCTGACATCCTTCTAGACACAGGACAGACATCTGAGAACAAGATGAACAAAGCGCTTGGGTAGCTCTCATTTCAGTGGGGAGAAAACAGAGAGTTTACAAACTGGCTGTGTAACAAATGTGATTATGTAAACGTGTGGCAGCCTCAGTCTAAGCGCTGGCCCCTGGTCACATTCCCTTCTTCCCTAGGTGTCTGTGTCCTCTCTTCTCACAGGAACATTCCTCTTTGGACTTAGAGCCCCTCCACATCTAGAGTGACTTCTTCCTCGGATCCACTTGATTACATCTTGAAAGACCTCACTTCTGAATCACCTCACCTCACTTAGAGGCTCCAGGATGATATGAACTGGGGAAAATGCTACTGAACCAGCTATGGGCACACACAGAAATCCAGGGCAGTGACACTCCAGGAAGAGCAGACAGCCAGTTGGTGACATGAGGGAAGAATGCGTTTTGATGACCTAGGAAATGGCAAGGTAGATGGTGTGGCTGTGGCTGGGATGCCCCAAATAAAGGAGTGGGGTCAAAGATGACAAGGTCAGTGCAAGGTCATATGGGCCTCCTCAGGACCGTGGAAGGGGAGACCGTCCAAAGTTCACTTTGAGCAGGATTACTCCCGTGCCTGAATGGAAAGGGACTGGGCCATGGCAAAGTGGAATCACACAATGATACACTCACACATATTTCAGCACCATTAAGAGAGTACGAAAAATTCATCCAACAGCCACTAGACGTCACAAAGAAGATTGAGTCTAGTTGGAGTTAGAAATTAGAGGAAAATACACATGGAAAAAGGTCTGTTTACAGAAATCATACAGAAAACTTTGCAAGGAAAAGGAAAGACCTCAACAGACAGGTAAGCGAGGATTGTAGAATGGCAAATAATGATGATAATAAAGATGCTTCTCTGCCATGCAGTCAGATTTGCAGAAATCCAAAACAAAATGAATTTTAAAAGCTGTCAGAGAAAGCAAAAAAAAAAAAAAAAAGTCGCATAAAAACCCATCAGGATTATAGCATCCTTCTCAATGCAAACTTTAAAGTCCATGAAAGCTTGTGGTGAAGTATCTCAAGTGCTTAAAAGAAAACAATTTCTAATCCAGAGGAATATTTCTTCCAGCGTGATCTACCAAAATTGAGGGAGGAGTAAGGACATTTCATGACAAAGAGCACCTTAACAAAACTTCGTGAATATCAAACCGGCCACCCAAAAAGGACTGAAGTCAGAACGGGTCATCATGACTCATGCCTGTAATCCTAGCCCTAGGGAGGCTGACAGGGGAGGATCACCGTGAGTCAGAGCTGTGCATTGAGACCCTGTACCAAAAAAAATAAAATATAAAACACGGAAGAATATCTGAGGCAGAAACAACAAAGCCTGCAAAACAAAACAAAAAGAAAGAAAAGAAATGGAATGAAGGCATTGCGCACAGTAAGTTATTAAATACATAGGAAGAAGGAAAGGACCAGCAACACAAAGACAACCCAATGACCAAAAGAAGTCACGACCCTCCAGTCATAGCTCTACATGTAAATAGCCTCACCTCCCCAACCAGAACACACACCTTGCAGACTGGACCAAAACTGAATAACCTTTTGCAGTTAAGAAACTCAACTAGAAGCTAGTAAGATAGCTCAGTGGGCTAAAGCACCTGCTTAGGCAAGCGCAGAGACCTTGGTTCAATCCCCAGCACCACATGCCAAGACAGCTCTGCCCCCAGGGCCAGCTGAGCTGGCCACTGAATCCGGGCTTGGTGGTTCACTCCTGTAACCCCAGTGCTGGGGAGGATGAAAACAGGAGGATCACTATGATCCAATCTGCATAGTGAGATCTTGTAATTAGAAAGTCTCTGTGAGTTGGAGGCCATTTTGGCTATATAGCAAACTCAAGGCCAGCCTGGACTACTTAATGAAACTCTGTCTCCCAAAATGAAAAACAACAACCACAAACATAATGTGAAGTGAATGAAATCAGACACATAAGTTCAAAAATCACATGGTGTCTCTTATACGAGAAATGCAAAAGATAGATAAATTAAAGATCAAAAGAAAAAATCGATAAAAGAAAACATGGAGAAGAATTTTCTGGAAATAGGTGAGGACCAAGATGTGGAGGGAAGAGAAGAGGATTTAAAAATTATTTGTTATGCACATGTACTAATGGCCTACAATAAATGTAATCATCGTGTGTCATAAATATGTAGTAATAATTTTTCAATAAGGAATGGAGCTGGGCATGGTGGCACACTCCTGTAATCCCAGCACCCAGGAAGGATCACTGGGAGTTCAACACCATCCTGGGCTACAAAGTGCCTTCAAGGCCAGCCTAAACTGTAGTGTAAGACCCTGCCTCAAAAACAATAACAATAGCAGCACTGAAAAGAAAAAAGAAATAGATGCTGGGGAGCAAACATGGGTGGATTTTAAGAATTGAGAAAGGAGAGATGGATACCATCATAGGGGATAGAGAGACCCGTGTAGGAATAAGAGTCCAAGTAACAGTCTAGGCAAGATAACAACTAATATAAAGATGGACTCAGGCCTGGTGGACCCTGCATCAGACAGATTTTGCTAATACGCTCCTGGCCCTCACCACTCCCACTTCAGCTACATACCTGGACTGTACTCAAAGCCTAATGAATCACCATTTCGGAGACCTACTTGGCTTTTTTTTTTTTTTTTGCCTAAATGCTGTAAGAATCCACTTGTGCATGTCCTATAAACCTTCAAACAGACTGTAGAGTTAGGTTATTTAAGCAATTATGTATGGAAAAAGAACATCAAGAATACATGGAAAAATAAATAATAAAAAGTCCTAAAACTTTCAGTGAGAGTTGAGTAAAAGACTGCCAGAGGATTCTTTTCTTAAAGGCAGAAGTTAACAGGATTCTGGAATGTTGGATGATTCAGCAAGAAGACCTTCGCTAGATGTGGACCCCTTTAAAGATGGACCTCTTAACTTCCAGAACTACAAGAAGCACTTCTCAGCTACTATAAATTACACAATCTCAAGTGTTTTGTGATAACAGCACCCAGTAGGCTTAGATGCTGTGGGAATATAAAAAATTAAAACTTAAAAAAAAAAAAAAAGAAGTTAACAGGATGGATGGAAAAGTAAGAGCAACAAGTGGTGTCTCTTTACATAAAGCACGAAACTGGAAGCAAACAGAAGAGGAGACACGTGTCGTGCAAACAGCACGCAGTAGGAGAGTGGGGCACCTGCAGGATTACCGTGGTTATGGCCAGAGATAAAGATGGGCAGTTTAGAGCAGCAAGGGGCCTTTCGCCAGTTAATTTCCCACTGATGGTCCTGGCCTTTCCAGGAATCCCAACCCAGCTGGATTCTAGCCAAAGCTCAGGGAGACCGCGGGCAGTCTGTTGATTGAGACCACAGAGCTACAGTGTCAGCGCTGCTTGTCCAGTTATACGCCTGACTTTGAGTCCAGCTCAAATTCCATCCATTTCTTCATGCCTTCTTACTCATTTCATTGAATTAGTGCTGACTCTTCCAACAGAATAGGCTCAAGTCCCACATCATTCTCCTAGGAAAAGAGCTTATGTAATTCACTGTCTCATAATATATTGTCAGGCCTATTTTACTTATTTATTTATGTTTTAATTTATTTCGTGTTTGCACTTCACACTCCCTGTGTGGGGTTGGTACATATACACTTAGTTCCCTCTTTCATCCTCTTTTCCTCCTCTTCCTGACGAGATCTATTATCTAGCTGATTATTTGGTGGACCAACTAATAAACGTAGGTATTTAATGTTTTATGCAGCTCCAAATATTCTGAAAATAAAGGCGTATTCCCATTTCCTGTATCAATATTTCCCTACTTTCACAGACAGAGATAATGTCTATATTGCATTAGTTCAAAGCCCTGAAAGACAAATAGGATATCCACATATGTTTATACAAATGATATTACACTGTGACCCCAGAGGGAGTTATATACTATCAGAGTATGGGATTCCTTTTCTTAGAGAGTGGAAAATTATTTTATAAATGTTTTCCTTCTCTTTGATTCTTTTCAACTACAAAACCCAGGGGACTGCTTTGCAAAAGAAATCGGCTCAAAACAAATGTGGCCAGTTTCCTTCTTCTGCATCCAAAAAAAGAATTGCTAAAAGATAACTCCGCTCCCTGAGGAAAAGGTGAAAACATATGTCTAAGTTATTATGAATCACACCAAATTATAAAAAACTGTAGAAATAAAAGCATCAAAGAAAAGTGATCAGAAATGAATGCTGTTGGACACCATCTGCATAGGAGAGGACAGGAAATAAATAGGAAAATTGGACTTTGGATGGCTACAGTTTCAAAGAAGTGAATTTTATTGTATCAAAGATATTAAATGACAACTTTTTTACCATATTACTGGTTTCAAATCATTGTTTATATGTAATATCAATGTGAGATTATATATGAGAATATATATATGTAATTTTTCCCTTAAAAGCATAACAATAACCAGTAACAACAGAAATGTGTGTAATTATCCATATTCTTCATGAAAATATGGTTTTCACAAGAGATATTAACTGCTAACACTTTGTTGTATATCACTTATGTCTATACCAGCCTCACTATTTCTAGCTTTATTTCAAGAAATGAAGTTTTAAACAGCAATTCATCTCATTTGGACCATAAAAAGACAATCAGAATTTAAATGGCAATAGTTTGAAACTAAGAAAAAAGACTTTGCCCTTTAAGATTGTCTGCTTCATTGCCAAACCAGTACTTCAAACACAGAAAAGTTTGTGTTGGGGTAAACAATGTAGATTTGGCTGTTCAAATCCATTCATTTTGATAACTCTCCTCATCAACTTAACTAATCCTGTAGCAACCCACATTGATTGGTATTAAAATAATACGTCAAACTGGTTCCAATTGATTTATTTCATCAATATAGCCCAAAGGAGTATAAATGAAGAAACTAAGAGAAAGAAAGATAGTAACCTCTGTTGTATTCTTCTTTGTTTCCAATTGTGATGAAGACCCTTGGAAGACCCTTGGCTTCATAAAGAAAAGAAACAATTGTTCCAAATTTACCTCACGGTCATCAACTATAAGAAAGCAACTAACAGAACTGAAATGAAGCCAGGGATGTAGCTCAGAGGCATGTGTGCCCGCCTGGCAAGTACAAAGTCCCAAGTTTGATCCTTGGTTCTGTTAAAAAAAAAAAAAAAAAAAAAAAAAAGGTGTTGAAATGTAGTTTGTGTGAACAGTATCCGTCCCCTTATTTACCAAGCAACTCTCTCCAATCCCCCAACACAGCACACTAGGTCAAGTGTATTCCCCGTGAAAGAGAACAGTAGACTTAAGGAATCAAAGTAAAGAAATTTTAGAGGTTCAAGTGCCATTGGTGTATTATTCTTCTGCTATTATTATGCTTAACTCACAAACAACAAAAATTTCATTCATGTTTTCCACATAGTTTTAATCTTTGAAACACACACACAGCTTCCAAAGTATTATACTTACCCATATAATAAATATGGACATATTTCTTTTTCAGTAGTCTGATGTCCACTCTTTGGCCAAACTCTATTTATGCCTTCAATAAACATTTCTGGAGTGCCTGTCATGTATCAGGCATTGGAGAAGGCAGTGAAGTCAGCTGATGAATGGGAGGGTCTTTCTCTCCTCTTTGCTATGTAAGCTTCCGCACTGAGCAAGACAAAAGCTCAGCAGACAGCTCCCACTATTTCATCCCCAAATATGAGCTATACTCTGAGTAAGTGGTGTTTCCACTATGCAGCAAGTCTTCAGTTTATATCCATTTTAAAATATTTACATAAATGCTACAGATAGATATGATATGGATAATTATGTTATTTCTATGTCCTCTTTCTTACTGGAACCCTAGCTACTACAGCTAGCTCATGTGGTCTTTTCACTTTGTCGTTCACCTGAGTGAACGTACCTTCGGCCATAGATTCACAAATTATTTTTTAAAAAGTCACCGTGGACTTTGCTAGCCTAGAAAACACCCAGGCTATAGTCACAGCTGGTTCTGCTTTGCTGCCAAGCCCTATCGCCAAGTTATCCTGGCAACTTCAATGCGGAAGCTTAACTTGGACCCTGAGATCAAACCTTTGTATCTCCATCACACAGATGCAATAGCAGTGCTTAACTTTTACTCTGCACACTTCTACAGAGCCCTCTGTCTGAACAGCCCCTCTCCTCCCTCTCCCTTCAACCACTCCCCATTCCCACTCCCAAGCCAAACCAGACAGAGTACCCCTGCTGCCGTACAGAACGCTTTCTGAGCGCTTGACTGCACAGTACAAAGAGATAAAAGCTGAATGCGTGAGATAAAGCAAAACTGTACTACTTCCTCGCATATGTGAGCAATTTCTCCTCAGATTTTCCACAGCCATAAAAGTTGAGTATATGATATTGGTAAGAAAACCAGTAAGTCTTCAATAAACATTTATTGCTCTGTTGTGCTTTTTGATGTCACAAATGTTATCACTCCATTTGTTCCTCTGTCAGCTATGAGAAAAAGGAGCCAAATAAACTTATTCTTTAAAATCAGGAACTTGCTGCACAAACAAACAGAAGGGAAGTGGGACTACTCTTGCCAAGAACAAGTGGTAACTGATGAGAGTTGCAGCAGTAATGAGCCTCCCCCCTGCAGCTATGGCTCCTGCTCTAGAGTTCCCCTCTGAGGGCAGCCATAGAGCCAGACAGAAATGACCCACTCTGTTGCCAGAATCTCCATATGGCAACGTCAATAAACAGTGTTGCACTCTTCCCCCTGTCTTTAAGTTCATGTTGTCTGCTCATATCATGCTTAGGGAATCGATTTACAGAGAAATAGCAGTTAATGAAACACGTAAGTGGCGAGAAACTGCTACTTTTTGGTGATTTTGATGGTCCATAAGTAATGCGTATTATTAGGAAAGGCTGGTGAAATACAAAGCCTTTTATTCAAGTCTTGAGAAAAGGAAAATTTTCAGTTTTAACCTTCACAGTTGTAAGCAAAAACATTTCTACATAGCCTGAACTTTATGTGTGAACATGATATTTTAAAACAGATGCTTGTTTCTCTGAAAGATGTAACTAAAGCTTTGCACTTGGCTACAAAAGGAAAAGTATAATTAATCTCAAGTAAATATCAAATATCCAGATATGCCATGTTTGTCTTTTCTTGCTTCAAAGACACCTACATTGGTGCTCTGAGATGCCTGTTTGATTAAAAACCTAATAACTGGGGCTGGGGAGATAGCTCCATGGCACAAGTGCTTGCCTGGCAAGTGCAAGGTTGTGAGTTTGAACCCCAGTCCCACAAAAAAAAAAGAAAAAAAAAAGAAAGAAAAGAAAACCTAACAGTTGAAATCAAGCTTCCCATATGCCACAACATATAATTGCTTCACTTTTTAGCCACAAATTTCCGAGTAGATACTGTTGTCACTCCATGTTCCAAATAAGGATGTTAATGATGAAGTTTTTCTCCGAAGGTCACATACCTAACACAGTGGAACTGGGATTCAACCCAGGCGGTCTCCTTCCTAACCCTGCCCTTGTAACTACCACGTCTGCTTCCTTCCTTCAATTTTCAGAGGAAAAAGAGGTCACCCATAAGTTTATGTCTACCTGGGACTGCAAGGCCAAACATGGGGAAAGAACCTTCTCTGACATTATCCTGTTAAATGTACACAAATCAACACATATGTTAACGCTGCACAATTTTATGATACCTTTGGTATTACGGTTTCTCTCACTCCGTGATCCAAAAAAACCTAACAAATCTCCAGAAATACCTGGAATCAGTCCACAACTCTCCAACTCCACTACAATCCTTTTATCCTCTACTAAGGCCATGCCTTTCTGCATTATTAGAGGAGGTACCTAATTTGTCTTTTTTCTATTCCTATGTCCCTGAAACGCTTTAAATATACATATTGTACATGACAGGATGATTTTCATACAATTTAATTCAGGTCATATTTCCTCCCATGCTTAAAGTCCATCAAGGACTTTATATTGCTCTTAGAATGAAATTTTGATTGCTAGCCCTGTGTCCAGCCTCTCAAGTTTCTCATTCTCTGAGCTTCTACCTTTTCATAGTACTCTGCTCTTCTGCATGGCCTCTGCACTTCCGCTTACCGTGAAGAGTCTTCCGCTGTTCTTTGCATTCCCAGCTTAGTCCAGCCCAGCCCAAGCTCAGTTGCAGGTGAACTCCAAAGTTTCTTTCCTTGATCCCTTATCAGAGCACACAGGCACGGTGCCTGTGGCCCTAACCACCACCGGCTCGCCAAACCCACTCTATTCCACTACAGCACTTAGCTCAATGCACAGAAAGGATCCGCTTCGTTCACTAACACACAGCCCCAAGAGAAGAAGCTGTGCTTTCTTATTCATCGCTGCTTCCCATGCCCAACACGGAACCTGACACAGACAAGAGGTTCCAGGTTTTTTCCACACTTTTTTTCCAGCTTTTTGAAGGTTTGATCCACAAACAATATGCTGTATATAGTTTAAAATGTATAGTGTGCAATTTACAAAAATTCATGAATTTATGTACCAGTTCTCACAATCAAGCTAACCAGCACACCATTCACGTAACAAAGTTTCCATCATGTGTAATGAGAACACTTAAGAACTAGTCTCTTAGAGGTCAACCAGTCAGCTCAGTGGGCTGAGGCAGGTGCAGACACACAGGGCTCCATCCCCCGTGCGCCCTGTGGGCCCGGTCCCCTGGGGTGCACTGCCGCCACCAGCTATTGAGACTAGGTGTGCGCATGCCTATAATCCCTGCGCTTGGGAGGCTGAGAACAGGAGGATCACTATGAGCCTGAGTGAGGCCCTGTAGACCCTATACTCAATATATTTTTAAAAATCTAGTCTTTTAGCAAATTTTAAGTAGAAAATATTAACTATAGTTACCATCCAGCACACTGTGTCTCCGAATATATCCACATTACAATGGAAGGTTTTACACTTCAACCTGTGCCTTCCAGTTTCCTTGGAGATTACCATTCTCCTCTGCTCTTCATAATAAACAAATGCAGAAACGTATTACATGTCAAGGGATCAATAAATTAATAAAGAAATAAATTGTGGTATTCATATATATCACAAAATATTAGTCACCCTTAAAAAGAGAAGAAATCTTGTCACTTGCAATTACTCTGTTGAAATGGAAGGACGTTATACTAAATGAAATAAGACAAATAACAGAAGGATAAATATTTCATGGTACCACTTACATGTGGAATCTGCTGATTTTTAAACCTGTGAAAAATCCTCTTCACTATCCAGAAATTTAATGTATTAAACAGTATTAGATCAGACTTAAGGAAAATCTGTAGATAAACATAGACACCAAATAAACAGTTGAATAATACACATCACCCATTGTAATTATATATTTCACATAAAAAAATGAAAATATTGGATTAGTATAATGCTTTCTAAAGTCAAAATTTTATTTCAAAATCACAATATCTAAATAAGTTGAGGGCTCGAGAGATAGCCCTGTGGCCTACAGTCCAAGCACCTACTTGCCAAGTGCCCTGACCTGGGTGAGATCTCCGAGTACTGCAGGCCATGCCAGCCCAACCTTGCCACACCTAGCTGGCCACAAAACCAGTGTGGTGGTGCACGCCTGTAATCCCAGCGCTAGGGAGGCTGAGACAGGAGGATCACTAGGAGCCCAGGGTGCATAGGAAGACCCTGTACTAAATAAATAAATAAATAATAATTTTAAGTAAGTTGAAATTGAAAAGAAAAATGGTAACAGTTTTTCATTGACTTGACCAATTCTTATTTATCTTCATGCTTCTAGTTTTCAAACAAAACTAAGAGGCTAAGAAAGGCACAAGTTTTATTTCATTTTCTTATCACTTAAACAGCAGTTTTTCACTATGCTGGTAGAAGTGATGTAAAAATTCTTCACAAATTACACTCAACAGCATACATTCAGCATATGTTAGACATGTGTTCATATCTTTGGCTATCTGTGTCATCAACTATTTTCCTTTCCCTAATAGGAAACTTTATGTCTATTTCAAAGAAGATAATAATATTTTATGCCAGGAATAAAAACATATTATGAAACCATAAAATATTATAGAAAGAAAACTCTATGAAAATTACAAAGCACATTGGCCAAGGTGACTTTCAAGCATCAAGGTTATCCAGGAAATCTCTTACCAAAAATCCTAGTGATTGGTAATTCATGCCTAAATGATTATTACCTGGAATCCAGGACTTCTCTGAGTTTTCCTTAATGTGATATTCATTAAATTTCCAAATATATATAAACAATATCCATGATTAAAATTTGAATAATGTTATAGTATAGGTCCTGCTGTTTAACTCTACCAAATTAAACATACATAATCAAACATTGATTCAAAAATCTCTTTAAATAGAAGCTCCCAACTGCTTAAACAGACTAGTAGGTCCATTTCTTTGTAATGATGTTTCTCTTTTATTTTTAGGATACCTTCACAATGAGAAATTAATGTAATTAATTTATTCTACTTTACTATTCCCCACAATTCATTTCAGATATCCAGTGGTGTGTTGTTTCTTGAACAATGATCATTTATATACTGAAGAAAGTAAACTAAAAGCAAGTTCTCCAGACCTGATGTTGAGGTCCTGACTCAGCCAAAACCCAGGGAGTTGGGCACGAATGACAGAATCATTCCCTCGGGGAATAAGAGTGACTCAAAGTGTTAAATCCAGCTAGCACTCGAAATATCATCTACTGCTCATATATTACATTACCTGACTCTGTGAGATAAACCCGGACACAATTTCAGTTTTAACATCAATTTAATGGAAAACTGAAAGACATCCTTAAAATACTGTCAAAAATAGCGGCAACCCACTACTACTATGGAATATTGGACGATGCATACAACCACTTTCTCTTAGCTCAGTGAGAAGAAATATTTGTACTAAAAGTGTTTAGAAAAGTTATCACATCCGCATCTTGTACTCTGAACACAGTGTATTAACTATTGTGGCTGTCCTGCTAATGTGTTTTGAAACTGTCTCATTGTGGTTTTTCACTAAAAGTAATAAAATTTTTAAAAGTTTTTAAAAAGTAGTGGCAAATGAAAAGTGAGTTTTACTCAGGCAAGAATTAAGCATTACCTACCTGTGCATATATACACAGGTATCCTGACTGCTTTCTCTTTAATTAGGTGACATTAGTTCACCTTTTGCTTAAGATATACCCATCCAGGAAAATACATGCCAAAGAAAAAGAGTGACATATACTAAACGACATCCACTTAATAAAATTTTATACTCCCCTACAAAGAATAGCTTGCCTGCATTTTATTTTATTTCATAAAAATTTGTTACATTCAGTGGTGTATGCTAAAGTGGAGACACCAAGTTCTTTTCTAAATGTAAGAAAACGCGGTGTCTGTTACCTTTGCCTTTTACGAGCTGCATGCTCTCCCTACCTGGCAAGACAAATAGAATTACACACTGTGAGTGGCTCCGAACAGAACTTGGCTATCAATCATCCGCCTGGCGCTGCACGAATTCTGTAGGGTATTCAGGACATTTTGCTGCCTATGAATATTTTAGACAAGAAGAATCCCTGAAAGAGTCCTGATGGATGAATACAAGAAAGGAGGACGTTTACATGTTTTACAGCTCTTTGCTAAAGTACTAGGGTCATTATTATACTCTGGCCAGCGGATGCCTCTTTAAACAGGAAGAAGTGGTGCTGTAGGAGAGTTCCACCTACCTTTATCATAAGCTGACTTCAAAGTAATGATCTATAATACACAAATAGTACATGTACTCCGTGGAAGAAATTGAAAGGCTGTGTGGGTTCCAGCACCTTCATACCTACCAAATATTACGGGAGAGGAGGGAAGAACATCTATGCCAACCATTAAAAAAAATTGCTCTCATATCCTGTTAGCTTACTCAATGAAATAAAATGCACCGTGTTCACGTGTGTCTCATTCTATTGTGGAATTCACATTAAGGAACAAATATCAGAGTACCATATTCAGCACCAGTCTATACCTTCAAATAAAACTTAGATTTTATTTCAAAGATAACAGAAAATGTAGAAAACACAGGAAAATAAAGCAACAAAATTTACCCGGTTTACAGATACTTTTTTGGTGTTTTGTTTTGTTTTTGAGACAGGATTTCTTACTATTGTTCAGGCTGACTTTGAATTCATTTTGTAGCTCAGGCTGACCTTAAATTCACAGCAATCCTCCTGTCTCAGCCTACCAAGTACTGGGATTATAATTGTGTGTTACCATGCCTGGATGCTATTGATTTTTAAAAGTATTTCCCACCAGGTTTTTAATGCACTATACATGTAATTTGTATCTTTCTTGCCAGTAATATTTAAACGTGTCTTATATTATAAACTCTTCATGACCATTTTAATGTCTACCTTAATATTCCCTGAAAAATATTCAACAGTTGATTCAACATTTAACCATCATATCTCATTTTTTATTCTTACAACTATTTCACATAATTTGCTATATGTTTATCTTCTTTAATTCAACATTGATTTTTAAATAAAGCAGCATCTTCTTCATTGGCAGGGTCATACTGGGAGTCAAGCTCAGGGCCTTGGGCTGGCCTGACAGGCGCTGGGCCACTGAGCTAAGTCCCTGGCCTCTAGAATCTTCCTCGTTTAGTGGTGATGCTGGGTATGGAGGTGCATACCTATAGTCCCAGCACTCGCAGGGCACAAATGGCCTGCATGCACACTATTCCTGCTCAGGCAGGAAGCCAAGAGTCTCATATTTCACCCAACACCTTTCTTTTCCTTCAGGCAATGATAAACTTTAAAACTCAATGATAAATTTTTGCACTGAGGTACCCTACCAGCTACGTTTCTATTTTGACACAAGGTTTCACTAAATTGCCTAATTGTGAGGGCTGGGCTCAAACGCCAGACTCCTAAGCTTATGGGTATGTGTCACCTCACCCAGTCATCCACACCTTTGTTCCTCCTGTGCTTCCTTCTCCTCTCAGCTGGATGCTGGACAGGAAGCTGGAGACTGGTTGCTCACTCTTCCCTACCTGAGCACTTCAGTCCTGTAGCCTTGGCCAAAAAGAGTTCTGGCTATTCTCTCTGCAGCCTTGAATAAATTATGTATCCTCTTGTATCTCAGTTTCCTAGGCTCTAACATGGTGACAACAACAAAAATATTTAAAATAATATAGCTTTAACAATTAAATTTAGTAAAAACAAACAAAAAAAAGAATTAAATTTAGTAATAGCCTATAATTCAATGGTGTCCCAAAGTTTCTGTTCAAGAAGATGATGGGGCCACATAGGAATGGGATTGGCAATGTATAGTGTGCCTAAGGAGAGTCACCTAGAGAGAAAACATTCTCTCAGGCTTTCACAGAGAGTAAATTGGTCAAGCAATGGCCATGACTCATTCAGATGGCTCACACTGACAAAAGTTCTACAAAATGCTGTAAATGATTTCAAGGTTTATCCTAAAGGGATTTGACAGACCTTGTCAGATACAAAAGTTGTGTGTTTTGTTATATAGTTCTTGCTTTAACTTGGTCTTAACCATCCAGCAGAAAAGTTTAACCCCAAGGCATAAAAGGTAAAGCCAGGTAAGTGTGCTGAGCTGTAAAAGGCTGAAATCAACAGCTTCTAACATTGCCTGTTCTGCTGATAACCCACTACTATTATGGACTATTGGACTATACATACAACTGCTTTCTCTTAGCTCAATGAGAAGAAAGATTTATACCAATAGTGTTTAAAAAAGTCATCATTTCTGCATCTTGTACTCTGAGCAACTACTGTGAAGACAACAATATGCATTGTATTAATTATTGTAACTGTCCTACTACCATGTTTTGACACTGTTTCATTGTTATTTCTTATTAAAAGTAATAAAATTATTTTTTAAAAATTAAATTTATTCTTCAAAATTAAATAAATAAATAAATAGGAACAAAAGAATGGGATGTGAGTACACAACAGTTTTCTATTAAACTGGACATTAGAGATTTACAAAGATGTTAGCCTATCACTTTTTTCACTAAATTTTTAGTGTGCTCTCATAAAAATTTTATTTGTGTTAGCTTGTTAAAAAAAAACTAAATTTAAAAATCGTTTTTCAGCACAGAATGCTTGTGTTTATTTTGGGGGCTCTTTTTTTTTTTTTTATTTTGGAGGATTTGGGACAGGGAGTATTTTGTTTTGTTTGCCCCTTAGCTTAAGTTTTCTATATCCCTGGTTAGTATAATTTTTGACGGATTTGTCCATATTCCCACACTTAATAGGTTATACACATTTTACTTTCCATTGGAAGTAATGTGAAACAAAGCCACAGCACAAACTACCACTGTTGATCTAAGACAGTATAAAGTAAATTATTCACCCCATATTCAGACATGTACAAAACATGATGTATAAAAATGTTCTTATGGCTCCAATGATGCCATGTGACAACTATCTCCTCTAATGCAACAACTGATTTTGCTAAACTCTCCAGCACAATAAGCTTTGAAAATAGAATTTAAGGGTCTGAGGGTAGAGCTTAGTGGCACAGTACCTGCCTGGTAAGCATGAGGTTGTAAGTTCGATTCCCAGTAACAATCCCCCACAAAAAAGAATTTAAGGCATGAATACAGTTAGATTATCTTCATAAAATACAAGAAAGAGGATACTAAATTCTATAAAAACTTATTTAGACTTCTTCCTAATAATAGAAATCAAACTTACATAGGCCAAGAGAGAAGTCTTAAATTTGAATACTAGATAATGATTCATGACAAAGAACAAATAGCAAAGCAAATAGTTCAGAATAAGTTGGGGCATGGAAGACGGAGTCAGGCAGTACCCAGCCGGAAAGCTGTCCCACCATGAGTTATTGGTGAGGGATTTAGTGGGGGGAGTCTGACCTCAAACCTCTAGGAAAAGGGTTGGCAGGTAGAGGCTCGGGAGGATGGTGGGACACTCAGCGGAATTTCTTTTTTTCTTTCTTTCAATTTTGCATGCATATGTCTGGTAGTACTAATAACTGGTTGGAAGACAACACTATGCATTACAACAAATACTGAGAAATTGATATTACTTTGTTAAATGAGACTCTATATCACATGCAATTTTTCTGCTTTACTACTATTTGATATTCCCTTTATAAAATAAAAAATAAAAAAATAAAAAGCAGCCGAGCACATCCAGGCACTGAAATGGAGCCATGAGAAGAGGACGCACCGGCAGTGAGTGCCCAGGGCAGTTCCCACCTCTGTGAGTCTGGCTGGGAGCCAGGGCTACTGTGGCCCACATGTAGGTCAGAAAGAAGGGCTCTTGCATAGCCAGGCCCAGAAGGGAGCTGCTGGCACCTCCCTGTCTGCCACTGTGTCTCTTCATTCCAGCCTTCTAGAGTGATGGGAACCATTTTTCTTCTATCTCCCATGTCTTGCCCATGCTAGACTAAAGCTCTAGATGATAGACTAAAGCTACAGAG
>PVJA010038576.1:0-19646 GCA_004027025.1 Myocastor coypus
GGCCCTGGGCTGCAGCTCTGGCCCCGCTGCCCCTTCCACTGCCCAGGGTGCCAGATGCTGCAGCCCAGAGAAGAGGGGAGAAGTTTCTTGGCTTTGCCCCAGGGGTTCAGGCAGGTCCTCCTCCCCAAGTCCCAGCTCCTGCCTCCAGCTGGAGGTGTCACAATGCCTGGGAGCCGAGGGAAGCACCTGCGCGTCCTGTTGTTGGTGTAAGTGCAGGCACAGCAGCCACTGGGGAGGTGTCCATGTAAAGATGGGTGTTGTGCATTCTGATGTTCCAGGGCCAGGCCAGGAGAGATCCGCGGGGTCAGGTGAAAGACCCCAGAATATGGGTAGGTGGGGGCCTCTGTGCCCAGGAGTCGTGTTTGTGGGGTCTTCTTAGGCTGTAGCCAAACTCAGAGGCTAAGTGTGGAGGCTGAGCCCATCCGGGATGAGCCCAGGTGCCCAGCTACAATCTCATCGTTCCTTCCTCTAACCTCAGTAACAGGTGGGATTATGGATGGGGTGCATCAGGGTCCTGTGAGCTGTGTGAGTGAGTCTGAGTGTTTCAGAAGATGGTGGGGTAAGTGCCGTCTGTGTGTGTGGCCCAGGTCCACTGATTCTGCGCAGCCTGTGGCTTCAAGTGTCTCAGGGCTTGGTTGAAGCTGGGTACCTGGCTTGGAGCCACACTGCACCCCCCCTAGCAGCCCAAGCTGTTGTGGAGACAGATCTGGGACTGGCATGGAAAGTAGAAAATTGTGGGAGTGGAGAGAGAGCTCCCACTATGGGTGCAGAGGGAGCACCCCACAGGGAGGCCTCCAAGTACCACCAGATGTAAGACTTATGTCTGCAGTGGTCTCTACAGGATGGCCAGGGCTTAAGGGCACCTGCAGTGCCTCATTCTGGGATGTGGGTGTAGCGCTGGACTGGGAGGAGGCAGTGAGGGCCCCAGGTGACCTTGATGAGGTAGGCCCACAGGTGTCTCTGGTGGTTGCAAAGTGTTTTTCACCAAATTTAAGATGGAAATTAGGGCCAGCCAGATAGCTCAGCTTAGGTAGAGCATAGCTGCTGGAGTTCGATCCCAGGTGTGCAGTGCTAGCCCATCTGAGTGGGCTGAGACTGTGATTGAGACTGGACGTGGTGGAGCGCGCCTGTAGTCCCAGCACTTGGGAGGCTAAACACAGGTGGATCATTATGAGTCCGATAGTGAGACCCTGTAGACCTTGTACTAAATACAAAAAAAAAAGATGGAAATCAGACTCAGGGCAGGCAGCTCTTGAGCCTAGTGGTCACTGCTGACAACTGTCTCCATTGTCCACCCTCTTCTCCAGGGCTCTCCAAAAAGGACAGTCCCCACGCAGAGCACCAAGATGGCACCACTCGGTGCAGGGCTCTCCTTTCATTTACACACAAAGCATGAGCTGGCAAAGTTTCGCTCTTTCAGTGTGAACACCTTTGGATTTGGGTGCTGATTGGTTGTTAGGGTTAGTGGCCCTCCTTGTCACTCAGCATTGGCCACCAACAGGCCTTGAGAACTCTTCAACCATCAGAGATGCAGATCCTAGCAGTTCTCTGTCACTCCCCTTCCCCGGCTGTTCACTGCCGGCAGCCTCAGATGAGAACTCTGTTGGGCCCTTTGCGGTCACCAAAGTACTAGTTCAGCACACACTGCTCTCCATAGAAATCACAAATATGCAAAAATATGCCACATGAAGGGGGCTTTATTAGGCCTTACACAGAAGCATTAGAGGGAAGGGTGCACAGCCAGATCCGCTAAGGCAACGGGGAGGCTGCTCTGTGGTGAGGAGCGAGGTGGCTCTGCACATGCGCAATGTCGGGCTGTTTGGTCATCGGTTGAGGAGGCTTCTCTGGACCTGACTGAGGTGGGCTGCAGAGGGCCTGCCAGGTGGAGCCAACCGAGACAAGGGCCAGACTGAGGCCTGCTGCGACCAAGGGGTACGTCTCCGTGTGGCAGTGTGGGGTCCTACCCAGCCAGGGCAGATGCTAGGTGCTTGAGACAGCCACAGGAAAATAAACAGTACCTCTTGGGGAAGGTTGGGCCCTCTCTCCTGTCTCCCTGGGGCGAGATACTACCTGGCAGGGCCCAACGGCGCTTGGCCCCGGTGCCGTGCCTCAGTTTATCTTCCAGACTTCTATTCTGGAGAATGAGGGCAGAGAGCATCCTATGTCCACCTGCTCGGAGTATGAACTCTTCAGTGGAAAGAGCAAGGGCACAGCCCCCAATATTGCCTCCCTCTAGGTCTGAGCCAGTCAGAATGCTAGAGGGCATGCACCCCACCTGCCTGAGGCTCACTTTCTCCCTGGCTCTTTGCATTCAGGCCCCAGCGCCAGACATGTTATCTTGGTTGTGTCACTGGAGGGGGTAGCGAGTGACACCATCTCCAGTGCTGGCTGGTGGGCATATCCTGCCTCTACCTCATCTATGTCTGCAGTCATTGTAGTGGGCATCGGTGCCAGCTGACACAGTCTTCCTTGCTACTCCAGCAGCCTGGCATGAGGTCTGAGAACGGGGCTCTTCAGGCCATTCTTGGGGTGCACATGAGACCCACAAGCCTGTGGTTTCTACCAAGGTCCTGCTCCCCCCACAGATGCCAGCCTGGCTGCACTGGCCTATGTCCTAGCCCACAGCCAGTGCAGGAGGTGGGGCAGCTGCTTGCTGGGCACACGCCGCCAGCCACTGGGGAAGCCATGACACTTGGCCTGGAGGGGCCGAATGTTAGGTACAGGATAGGGGCCAGCAGAGAAGCAGGTCCTGTGGAGGCCACATCCAGGTTGTGGGGACGTCCTGCTAAGGGACCTGCCTCTGGGACATCAGGCTCGGAAAGGGGCACAGGAGACCCCACAACAAATGAGCACAGTGTTGGGTGTGCTGGGGCAGCCCTGGAGGGTGCAGTAAAACTGGGATGAGGGTTCCTGAGGCTGACTTATCCCCAGGAATTCCCAGATCTCTGTGGAAGTGATGTAGGGAGGGAAGAGCAGGGCCCAGTGCACAGTGCAGAGCTCACCCTTGCAGGCAGCTCTGCTGCGTGTCTGGGACTAAACCCCGTTCCAGCCTGAGTCCTGGATGAGGGCATGCACTTCATGGGCCACCTCTTTGTGGAGGCAAGGCTGCGGGTGGCATGGCGGCAGATCTGGCCGGAGCATCTTTCCCTTTTCTGCGCTCACAGCACTAAGGGACTTTGCAAAACACATATTGGCTGTAACAGTGCAGAGAACCCTGACATGGCCTATCTGGTGTTGGACACCACTCACTAGTAGCTTGGCCTGGGAGCGCATGCCTGTAATTCCAGCACTCAGAAGGTGGAGGCAGGAGAATTGGTGCAAGTGTGAGGCCCGTAAAGACAAAAGCCTACTTAGCATCTCAAGAAGCGGAGAGCAATAAACAAAGCCCAGGGACAGCTGTAGTCTGTTACCTGGGAATCCCAGAAAGCTGGGTTTTGAGGTGGCAGATAGCAGCTTTACCTGCTGGATCCCCGTTTGTTGTCTCCTCCCTTTCTTGGAATGTTAACAGTTGTGGCCTCCCCTGCCTGGAATGTTAACAATTAGCATCTGTGTGAACCTAGTGATGGGGAAAAGGTAGAAGTCAATAGAGAGAACCAGGCGTGGTGGTGCACGCCTGTAATCCCAGCACTTAGGAGGCTGAGGCAGGAGGATCAGTGGGAGTTAAGAGACCAGCCTGGGTTACAAAGGTGAGCTCAAGGCCAGCCTGAACTGTATAGTGAGATCCTTCTCAAAAAGACAAAAAAAAAAAAAAAAGTCAACAGAGAACGTGGTCCTCCTTTACTAAAGTGATTATGCACGTGATCACATTCAGTAGACCAAAATTAAGCTGAGATGCTTCTGGGGTTCTGTGCTCACTTAGGGAGACGAATCTCAGTGAGTCCTCTGAAGCTACCTTCATCAGGTCTTCTTGTCGTTTTCATAACATACAACAGAGGCCAGCCTGGGCGACGTAATCAGTTCTAAGTCAATCTGAACTATATAGGAGATCCCGTCTCAAAAAACTAAGTCAGAAAACCAAACCAAAAACAAAACAAAGGCCCAAGCCAAACCCATCATCTAGCAGTGCTGCTGCAGCTGGAAAAGCACTGACAGCCTCACTGGGATCAGCTTCAGCTCTGCAGGCCTGCGGCCCCTAGGCCTACCCTGCATCCACGGGAGGGGGCTCAGAAGACAATGCCCAGCCCTGGTTTTCTTGTCTTCTGTGGATCAATACTGAGGCTCTAGAAGAACTGTGCCTCAACTGCCTATAATGGTAACCTCCCACTCAGCTTATGCAAACCCCTTCTCTGCCTGCTTCCCCACTTCCTCACCCACACTTCTTCAGGCCACCTCTCAATAAACTACCTTCTTTCAAGTCCAGATTCTAGTTTGGCCTCTGGAGGACCATGGCAGGTGCATCTGGTGCTTGTATGATGGGGCACATTGGCATGTTCCCTGGCACACCTGTCATCCACCCAAGACACTCAGGAGCTCTGATCTCCCCTGATTTATTTACTACCAGGCATCAGACTCAGAACCTTTACACTTGCCAGGCAGGGCTTGTGCCACTGAACTACATGTGTCCCCAGATCCTTCCATAAATCAGGTTTGTGCTTTCACTAGCCAGAGACAATTCTGCTGTTCAGTCTAAACAGTCTAAACCTGGCTAAAGCAGATGGGGAGACAGGTTTTTTTTTTTTTTTTTCTTTTTTTTTCTTTTTTGAGACAGGGTCTCACTGTGCAGTTCAAGCTGGCTTTTTTTTTTTTTTTTTTTCTTTTGGCTTTTTGAGACAGGGTCTCACTGTGCAGTTCAGGCTGGCTTTGAGCTCACTTTTGTAGCCCAGGCTGGTCTCGAACTCACAATGATCCTCCTGCCTCAGCCTCCCAAGTGCTGGGATTACAGGCGTGAGCCACCACGCCCGGCGAGACAGGTTTTGGAAGTGAGAACTAGGGCGGGGCTGGACGGGGGTACGCAGGAAGCTGCTTGGCTGAGGTCAACTCCAACATGTTTATTACAGACAGGGCAAGAGGACCAGAGCCTGCTCAGGCCCCTAAGTGGGTCACGTGGGCTCAGATGAGGCCCACAAACCCGGGAGTCCAGGGCAGAGTGAAGAGCAACAGGAGCGGGGCGAGGTCCCGCCTGGGTGCCCCACCTCGCGCTACTGTCTTCAGGATCCAGTGCATGTGCTGGCTGATGTTGGTGTAGATTCCGGGCCGATTGGGGCGGCCGCAGCCCACTCCCCAGCTCACGATTCCTATCTGATACCAGAGCCCATCCAGGTCGCAGACCAAGGGTCCTCCTGAGTCACCCTGGGGAGTAGCATGGGTGAGACCAGCCTAGGTTGGGGTGGGGATTCTAGCAGCGTGTTTAGGAGAGCTGGGGTGCACTGGGATAACAAAGAATTGATGTAGGGAGAGGCAGCTGTCATCTACAGGGCACGTGGGAGGAGGAAAAAGAACACAGTGCAGCAATAGCTGCGGGGTCACCGCGAACACTTGGAACCCAAGGGCACCGTTTTTTGTGTCCTTGCTCCCAGACACCTAGCAGGTTCTCACATGTAGCCTGAACATTAATCCTGGACACATACAATGGCATCTTGTTATGTTTACCTAAAGTCACGCGAAGGCTGAGACTCAACATATATAACAATAAAGAGCAACAGCGGGTGGCAGCCTTTTGCTCAAGCCCTCCCTTGGCTTGCATTGAGTGCCTGCCCGTGTGGCTTTGCTTGTGGCCATTGTGTCTTTTCCACCAGGGGTCAGTGGAGCTGTCCCCTCCTCTGGCAATGACACAGCCTCAGTTTCTGTATCTGCAGAGTGGGGCAGAGTCTCTAGCTCCCAATCTCAAGAGGCCAAAGGGGGTATGGTGACAGATTGCTCAAAGGGTGAGGGGTGGGAGCAGTGGGGCTGGGGACACTCACAAGACAGGAATCCTTGCCACCTGCGGCATCACCAGCACACACCATGTCTCCCCAGATGTTTACACGGAAGTTTGATTTTTGGAACAGGTGGTTACACATGGTTCTGTTGATGATGCTGACCTGCACTTCCTGGAGAGTGTAGGGGGCCGGCAGACCTAGAGCGTGGGTGGACAGAGACAGGCAACGTGATTCTCCTCCCTGGGGGAGAGGCTGTGGGAGGGCAGTGTCCCTGGGGCACCTGGGACAGAATCCTACTACTTCATCTTTCTCCTCTTCTACCTCTTTCTTTTTTGGGGTGGTGGTGGTGGTACTGGGAATTGGATTGAATCCAGAGCCTTTGCAATAAACCCCTTTTGATATTGTGATATCCCACCCTCTTCTGATCTTTTTTTTTTTTTTTTTTTTTGGCTTTTTGAGACAGGGTCTCACTGTGCAGTTCAGGCTGGCTTTGAGCTCACTTTTGTAGCCCAGGCTGGTCTCGAACTCGCAGCAATCCTCCTGCCTCAGCCTCCCAAGTGCTGGGATTACAGGCGTGAGCCACCACGCCCGGCTCCTCTTCTGATCTTTTAAGGCAAAGTTACCCAGACTGGCTGGGCATGGTGGCACATGCCTGTATTCCCAGCACTTGAAAAGTTAAGGCAAGAGGATCACTGCAAGTTTGAGACCAGCCTGGGCTATAGAGTGAGATCCTGTCTCAAAAAAAAAGAAAAAGTTACCCAGCTTTTCTCAGACTTCTGACTGTTGGCCTCACCCTTCCAGAGTGCTGAGAAGACAGGTATGCACCACCACTCCTGGCAGGACATCACTCATGATGGCTTCGCACTCTAGCCCCACAAACAGGATGTCATCAGTAACCAATAATATCACAGAAGGACCGAATAGGCAGACATGCTATTAGCACTCTACCCTAGGACATGGTTAACTGTCTATAGGATACCCACAAAGCCCCTGCCTGAGCTGGTGGAGATTCCTGAGCCAAAACATGCCCTGAGGAAGGGCTCTGACCCCTAGGATGGCTTAGGACCAGCACAGCCTTGCTAAGGCACCCAGGGACCAGGCTGGAGTGAGGGGCAGCCAGTGGGGTGCATTCTCCATGACACCTGGGCACCCTCGGGGCTTGAGCCAGGAGCTACAGGGGTGCTCTTAGGGCTCGTGAGCACCTCTGGAAGGAGTGGGCATCGGCACCCAGTCCCAGACAAGGACAGTCGGGGGAAGAGCCCCTTTCCAAAAGGGTCAGAACCTGATGTGAGTCTGGGGTTGTAGTGTGGCAGGGGCAACCCTTTGTCGTCAGCACATTTACCTCCGGAGGCCATTTTACCAATAAGAAAACTGAGGCAGAAATGAAGTGCCTGGCCAAGAATCTCCCAGCTCACACTTGCCACAGCAAAAGCTCCTGCAAGGAAAGGGGGCTCCAGACAGGCCTCCCACTGCTCCCCAAGCACTGAGTGAAGTGGCAGAGCCCCAGGCTTTCCAAGACCACTGTCATCCCAGGCCAGGAAAGGAGGCCAGCAGAGGAGACCTGGCAGGGTCCCTTGGCTCAAACCTTTTCATCCTTTGTAGCAGGGGCGCCTTGCAGGAGAAAGGATTGAGCCCCTTCCTAGAGCAGCCAGATCTTGTATTGGTTTCACAGTACTATCTCCCTGCCAATTCTAGGTGTGTAACCTTGGGAATATTCCTTAGGCTTTCTGAGCCCCAGCCTCTACTCCATTTACTAGTTATGGTGCCTTGGGCAACTTTCATGATTATCTCACTTATCCTCATCTGTAAAATGGGTACAGAATACTCCCCGCCTTGTTTAGGTTGTCTTTGTTTTGGAGACAGGGTTTCCTCTATGTAGTTCAGCTCGCCTTAGACTTCAAGCAACCTTCCTGTCTCAGCCTCCCAGCTTCATTTCTAGGTAAGCTCTAAGAGGAGCAGGGCTCTTGCTCTGCTCTCACCAGGGCCCCAAACTGACACAGTGGTCAGTGATAACTGTGGTCTTCAGGAGATGACACACGAGGCAGCCAGGCCATTCCAGGCACCAAGAATTGGCCCCATCCAGCCTCAGAGGTCCTCAGGGAAGGCTGTGGCCAGCACTTCCACAGGATTCCTGGTTTATGAGATCGGCAGGCGCTGGACTGTGCTGCTTGAGGACTTCAGGGAGGTTTCATTGTGAGCCAGGGTAGGAGGAGGAGGATGGCTTGTTATGGGTAATCTTTTCTTTCTTTCCTGACACTACGGATTGAACCCAGGACCTTTCAGTGAGCTACATCCTAACCCAATTCTTCGTTTTCCACTTGAGACAGCGTCTTGCTAAGTCTTTAAATTGCTGAGGCTGGGTTGAAATTTGTGGTCCTCCTGCTTCAGCCCCCCAGAGTTCTGGGATTACAGTATGTGACACCACAGCTAGCAGCAGGCTTGGGAATTTTGAGGAGAGAGAGCTCAGCCCTCTAGGAGACCCCCAGAATTGAGCTGGTTCCAAGGAGCTCCGTTGGGAGCCGCAGGAAGTCAGGAAATTGATCAAGTGTGTGTGGGTGGGCCTGGGCCTCAGCGCCTAAAGCAAACAAGCTACCCCAGTGCTTAGGAAAGCATCCTGCCTGGTTCAGGCCAGCTATTAGTCACTAAGCAACCTTGTAGTATGTGATACAAACTTTGCAAAAGCATAAATAAAACATCGCTTTGTGTGTGAGTGCGCAGGGAGTTAGTCTTGCTCATCAGGCAGACTAGCGACCACCTAGCCCAGCTCTCCTTCCTGACAGTTCACAGTAAGACCCATGGATCCCTACGGAGCTCCAGTGGGGCTTGCAGACAGGTGGCTGCAGAAGAGGAAAGCTGTATGAACACAGAAACACCAAGTCCCTTCCACAGCACTTCCATCTCTGCTGCTCCCGCCCAACTAAACGCCCCTGCACCTCTTGCCCTAGGTCCCTGGGTCTGCATGGGGAGAGGACTACCCATTTTGGTTCCTGCCCTTGCAGGTGGAAATGAGAAGATGAGTAGATGGGTGGGAAGGTGGGCAAAGGGGCTCGGCAGTGCCCCAGGGACCAAGGAGGAGCTGCTGGGCCCAAGGTGGCTGGACAGGGGAGCGGGATAGTGACCGTCTGTCCCCAGCCTCACTCTTATCCTCTTCGATGTCCCCCCAGCCGGTCACCCAGCAGTCAGTCCGGTTCTCAAACTTGGACATGTTGGCTGGGATGCAGACAGGCTGGATGTACTTGGTGTAGGTGACAGAGGAGGCCAGCCTCAGCAGGGCAATATCATAAGGAACCACCCCATAGTACTTGGGGCTCACGAAGATCTTGTCCACTTGGTAGCGGTTATAGTAGGCTTGCATGTTCCATAAAGATGGCGCGGCAGTTAGCTCACCAAACTGGACAGTCCACGGATAGGGATCATGGGCCCTGGCAAGGAGAGAAGACTCAGGGCTTCGGGGGACAGCTGGCACTTGGGCCGCCTCCCCTACCCCAGGGGGGAGGGCGTGGGTGGTGCTGTACTGCTTGCTCATCTTGGACGCCCACACCAAAACCCTCTTGTGGACCTCTGTGGACTCCTCTGAGCCCAGGCAGATGGTGGCCAGTCTCCACTCATGGGCACTGCTGGAGGGGGAGTCCCCTACCAGGCCTCACCTTCCACAGCTGTCCTAAGGATGGGGAAATGATCTGGATCCCTCAGGGGACCTCTTTGCAGCCAATAGTAGTGTGGATGTGGGGGCCAAGGTGGGGCTCCTGGCAAAACAAAGAGAATGAGTTGGACTGCAGGGAACTTTGGTGGCCAGGCCAGTGGCCCCACACCTGCCACCTGAATTTCACTCCAACACTTGTGGTATAATCTGCCCCTCCCGGGGAATTAGGAGAGAACTCAGTTGGGCTTATCCAGGGCCTGGGCACCCCACCATCATGGATGTGTGCCCAGGTGAAGGCACCAGGGCCCTGAGGTCTCGGTCTGCTCCCCACCCCCAACTCACCTTTCAAAGCAGTGGGCAGCTGTGAGGACCCAACGGTGGCTCAGCAGGCTTGCCCCACAGGTGTGGCTGCCCCACTGGCGAAGGCTCCCTTGCCACGGCCAGCGCCCCAGTTTTGCATTTTCTCCACCCACCACGCGCATGGGGACCCTCCGATGGCCGCAGGGACCTGGTATGGCTAGACAGACATGGGGCTGAGCCAGGTGGGCAATATCAGGGGGATGTGGGTGGGGTGTTAGGGTGGGGAGGCGGAGTCTGGTGTCAGCCACTAAAGAAGAAAGTGCTGTAGGGCCCTTCTGCATAGTCGGAAGACGCCCTCCAGGCTCAGTTATTTTTGAGCCTGAGTACTCAATCGGGGGCAGTAGGGCATAGATAGGGTGATCCCGTAGGCAGGCCTGGAGGGTTGGCTCTGACCTTCCACCTCGTCTTCTGGCACGGGAGCTGGGGGGAGGTGACAAAGTGAGCACAATGGAGCCCCACGCCACCCTGTGCTCCCAGGGACGCCCCTGAGCTCACCGGGCTTCCCAGGTCCCACCTGGGACAGCAGAAAGGCTGTGAACACCAGGAGCATCTCGTCCCTGGCTACCTCCTCTCCTGAACCTCTTTTTCTGCCGCTCAGGCAGCGGCCCCCACGGGGAGAGGGGGGGGGCGGGGCCCTAGGCACCCCGCCCCTCTTGACCTCCTAGAGCCCAAGGATGACGCTTGGAGACCACGTGACATGGCATTTCGCTCCTACAAAGGTGGGTCATCCGCAGTAGCCTTTGACGTATCCCAGCAGCCAGAGGACTGGAAAACCCTGGGTGCCCTGTCACAAGCCTGTAATCCAGGCCCTATGGGAGACTAAGGGAAAATTCTAGTTCCAGCCCAGTCAGACGCTGGCTCCAAATTTAAGAAGAGCAGGGCAGGGAGATAGCTCAGCAGCCTAAGTGCCTGCCTGGCAAGCACAAGGTTCTGTGTTCGATCCCCGGTACCACAAAAAGAAAATAAAAATAAAAAAGAACAGTGCTGAGGATAAGGCTCAGTGTGAAGACCCTGAGTTCAATTGCCACTACCAAGAAAAATAAAAGCCATTGTTTCCCCTGGCCCAGAGATTCTGGCTGCCTTCCCATCTCGCCTTTTTTCGCCACCTAGACTTCGTCCAGGCCCCAGGAAAGGCCATTAGTGAATCTTCCCTGGTATTTGATGATCCGAGGCCTAGGCCCGTGGGACTGAGCTAGGATAGTATGTATTCCTTGGCAGGTCTTTCTTGGGAACATGAGAGGGGGGTCTTGGGTTTTTATCCTCCATTATCTGGCAGTTGGGATTGTCCCTGTGTCATGTAGCCCTCTTCCCTAAAATATAAATGAATAAATTCCACAAAAGTCTTGTGGACTCAAGACATCCTGGTTTGGAAGGAGGCCGTGCTCTCTACCTATGAGCTCATAGTTAAAATGAGCAGTTAGGAGGCGGGGCCGGGTTGGAGGAGGTGTGTCACTGGGGTGTGCCTTTCGGGGGAGTGTCTCCCTCCCCATTCCTCCCTCTTTTCTGTTTCCTGCCGGCCACCAGAGGCAAGCAGCTGTCCCCTGCAGGGTCCTCACCTCAGCTGTTCCATCTTGGAGCCAGCAAACCTTGGGCTGAATCCCCTGAAAACAGTGAATGAAATGAATGGCTCCCCCCACCCCCCAGAGGATCTTAGCATGTAGTTCATGCTGGTCCAAACCCACTCTGTAGTCCAGGTGGCCTCAAACTCACAATGATCCTCCTGCCTGAGTTCTGGGATTACACGTGTGCACTGCCACACTCGGCTGCCTCTCCCCTTTTAAGTTGCGGGTCTCTATTGTGTCCAAGCAACCGGAAGTGACTAGGATCCTGCCTGCCCCGGCTGCCTTCCGACAGCAGACCCGGTGCATCTTTCTCCACCTTAAATCTTTTGCTATAGTTGTTTTAAATAGCCAAGAGTATAAATTATAACTTTCTGGCCTTTTTATTTTATTTTTTAATTTAACATGTGGTACAGGGTCTTACTATGCAGCTCAGACTTGTAGTGATCGTCTTGTTTTCGGCCTCTAGCACTGGGATTACAGGTGCGAACTACCACCCCTGGACTCAGGGGCCAGCTCAGTACTCCTGGGGGCAGGGCTGGGGTGGCAAGTGGTGCCAGGGATCAAACTCCAGTCCCTGCCCTTGCCTAAGCAGGTGCTTAGTCTACTGAGCTATCTTGCCAGTTGATGGCCTTTTTAAATACATTTTCTTAAGGGCCAGCCAAACAGCTCAGTGGATTAAAGTCCCTGCCTAGACAGACACAGTGGCTCAGTGTGCTGAGCAGGCCCTGCACCCAGGGTGTGCTGAGACGGCCATTGAGACTGGGCATGGTGCTCCACACCTGTAATCCTAGCACTTGGGAGGCTGAAAGCAGGAGAATCACTATGAATCTGATCTGTGTAGTGAGACCCTGTATACCCTGTATTAAATACATTAAAATTTTTAAAAATATTTCTTAAAATTTTGGGGGCCGGGAAGATAGCTTAATGGTACAAGTGCCTGCGTGGCAAGTGCAAGGTCATGAGTTCAAACCCTGGTCCTCAAAAAAAAAAAAAAAAAAAATATATATATATATATATATATATATATATATATATATATATTTATTTCTTAAAATTTTAAGATTTTAAGTGATACCCAGCACTTGGGAGGCTGAGGCAGGAAGATTGGTACAAGTTCGAGACCAGCCTGGGCTACAAAAGAGCTCAAGGCCAGCCTGAAGTGCATAGCGAGACTGTGTCTCAAAAAGCCAAAAAAAAAAAAAAAAAATTAAGTGATACATATTTGTACAGTCAATACGGTGTGACATTTCAATATGTATAATATAGTGTGCAAGTGTAGGAGCAGGGTAACTGGCATACCCAACACCTTGAAATTTTCTTTTCTCTCTCTCTCTCTCTCTCTCTCTCTCTCTTTTGAGATAGGGTCTTGATATGTAATTCAGACTGGAGTTAAACTTATTATGTTGCCCTGCTGGCCTCAAACTCATAGTGATCCCTTCTGCCTCGGTCTCCCAAGTGCTGGAAAACAGGTGTCCGCCATCACACTCAGCTAAGACTATGTTTCGTACAAAACATACAACATGCCCTCACTAGATATTTTGAAATATACACTAAACTGTGCTATTGTCCTTTGGAAGCTTTTCTTCCTGGGACCTGCAGTGCCAGGCCCATTAACCACCTTCTCCATCTGCCCCTTTCCCACACTCTTCTCAGCCTTTGGTAATGACCGTGCCATTCTCTACGTCTTTGTGATCATCTGTCTTCAGCTTCCGGAAGTTAGTGAGCATATCTGGCATTTGTCTTTCTGTGCCCAACTTATTCTACCTACCATGGTGTCTTCCAGACTCCCCATCATGCTGCAGACAATAGAATTTCATTCTTGTTACAGCTGAACGGCATTCCACTGTCTGTACATGCCATACTCACTTTATCCATTCCTGCCTCCTTCCCGGGCTCCCCACTCACACTTCCCCCTTGCCTGGGGTGCCAGCTTCCTTCTTCTAAATCACCAGCCAGTCCCTGGAGAGTCAGGCTAGGGAAGGAAAGAGGGGGAGGGGAAAGAGCAGGGGAACCCCAGCCAGTTACCGCACCTGTGCTGCTTGCCCCTGGATGGAAGCCAAAGCTGGTGTCTCACTGGCCCAGCCCAGGCAGTCATAGTTTGTACTACCGCAGGCCTAACCATTGCGTGGACCTCAGATCCGCCTATAACACCAGGATTGCCCCTAGCTCTGCCCAGGACTCTGAGATTAACCCTCAGCCTGCCCATGATGCTGGGATTTGTACCAGCCCTACTGCTGACCCTGGGAAGGACCCTGACTGTGCCCATAACTCTGAGATTAACCTTTAGCCTTACTCATGATGTTGGGAGTGAGCCCCATGCCTGCCAGTGACCTTGGGATTCACCCCAATCCAAACAATGACTTCTTGGACTTCCAGGTCATGAATTCTAGAATTCCCAAGCTCAGAATTCCTTCCCATCTCCACGCATGACTTTGGGATTGTTCCACATCTTACTCATTTTCCTGGTGTCATTACTCAGTCCTTCTAATGACCTCAAGCCCCGAAGCATGTATTGTTTTGGTGTCCCTGGGGCCTAGTATATTAATTCTTTATTGCTATGACACAATACCCAACAAAAGCAAAAGAAGCAAGGAGTATGTACGTATGTATGTATGTATGTTATGGCCAGCTCAGCCCAGCTCAGCCTGCCCTGGGAGTGGGGCTGGCACAGCATGTGGTGTTAGGGATCGAATCTCGTTCTCTGTGGTTGCCTAAGCTTACTTAAGCAGGTGTTTTACACAACTGAGCTATCTCGCCGGCCCCACAAGGTTTCTTTTATTTTTATGTATGTATGTATGTATGTATGTATGTATTTTTGCAGGGCCGGTGTTCGAACTCATGACCTTGCATGTGCCAGGCAGGCACTTGTGCCACAGAGCTATCTTCCCAGCCCCTCACAAGGTTTATTTTTTATTTGTTTGTAATGCAGCACTTTTATTTTTCCTTATACAATGACATGTTGCTGGGGCCTAATGTTGTCACAGTAGAAAACCAAAATTTGTTATCTTAAAGAGGTAGGGGACTGGGGAGATAGCTCCATGGCATAAGTGCCCGCCTGGCCAGTGCAAGGTTTGAACCCTGGTGCCACAAAAAAAGAAGAGAGAGAGACAGAGAGAGAGAAATACAAAAACAAAAAAAAAACTTACATAAATTAAAAGAATGAGTAAGCTTACAGGTGTAAATGCAAGCTGTTTCCAACTCAAGGCAAGTAAACCACGGCCAGTGTTCAGGTGGGAAAACAATGATGATGGATGGAAACAGGGTCGAAAGGCTTGGACTCTCCCACCCTGTTAGACCAGCAAAAAGACCAAAGTCACAACCGGTTCAGCAAGTCCTGCCAGCCCGAGAAATCCTGGAGCAGTCAGCTCTGACTCAATACCCTGCACAGATCTGTGCTGCGGCCACCCAGATTGCCAAACTGTGGATTTCTCCTTAACTGTGCTCAACTTAGCCACCAAGTGACTGAACCACATCAACTAAGGGAGTGAATCAAAGATTCGCACAGGGTGTAAATCAGACCAAAAGACAGTTAACTCGAGGTCAAAATCAGCAACGAGTTCTACAATTCAGTGCTGATATCAGATACAAGCTTCAAGGACAAATTTCTTTCAAATGCTTACTCCAGTTTCTTGAGGCTAGCATGAGGTTTGTACATTTGCCAGGGCAGATTATACTTCGGAATCAGCTCGTGCAGCAGGTGGCTGGCACCTGCTCAGTCCACTTAGAAGCATTTACGGTGCACAGTGGAGGGGCCTGACTCATCATACTCCTGCTTGCTGATCCGCGTCTGGTGGAAGGTGGACAGCGAGGCCAGGACTGAGCCACTAAGCCACACAGAGTACTTGCATTCAGGAGGGCCAATGGTCTTGATCTTCATGGTGCTGGGTGCCAGGCTGTGATCTCCTTCTGCGTCCTGTCAGCAATGCCTGGGTACATGGTAGTGCCACCAGACAGCACTGTGTTGGCATATAGGTCCTTGCGAATGTCCACGTTGCACTTCATGATAGAGTTGAAGGTAGTCTCATGAATGCCACAGGATTCCATACCAAGGAAAGGGGGTTGTAGCACGCCTGTAATCCCAACACTTGGGAGGCTGAGGCAGGAGGATCAGTGTGAGTTCGAGACCAGCCTGGGCTACAAAAATGAGCTCAAGGCCAGCCTAAAGTTCATAGTGAGAGCCTATCTCAAAAAAACCAAAAAAAAAAAAAAAAAAAAGGAAAGAAAGAAAGAAAGGAGGCTAGAAAAGCGCCTCTGGACACCAGAAATGCTCGTTGCCAATGGTAATCACTTGCCCATCAGGCAGTTTGTAGCTCTTCTCCAAAAAAGAAGAAGCAGCAGCTGTGGCGATGTAGCATAGCTTTTCCTTAATGTCATGAACAATCTCCTGTTCAGCAGTGGTGGTGAAGCTGTAGCCACTCTCTGTCAGGATCTTCATGAGGTAGTCTGTCAGGTCCTGGCCAGCCAGGTCCAGACACAGGATGGCATGGGGGAGGGCACAGCCCTCACAGATGGGCACTGTGTGGGTGACCCCATCACCAGAGTCCATGACACTGCCAGTGGTGCATCCTGAGGCATACAGGGACAGCACAGCCTGGGTAGCCAGGCTGGGTACATGGCTGGGGTGTTGAAGGTCTCAAACATGATCTGAGTCATCTTCTCTCTGTTGGCCTTCGGGTTCAAGGGGGCCGCTGTCAGCAGCACTGGGTGCTCCTTGAGAGCCACACGCAGCTTGTTGTAGAAGGTGTGGTGCCAGATCTTTTCCATGTCATCCCAGTTTGTGACTACACCATGCTCAATAGGATGCCTCAGAGTCAGGATGCCACGCTTGCTCTGGGCCTCATCACCCACATAGGAATCCTTGGGCCCATGCCCACCATCCCTCCCTGGTTTTGAGGACAGCCAACAATGGAGGGGAACACAGCCCGAGGAGCATTATCCCCAGCAAAACAAGCCTTACACATGCCAGAGCCATTGTCAATGACAAGCCGCTGCAATTTCTTCTTCCATTGTGATCTGTGGTGGTTGGGAAACGTAGTGACAAGAGATCAAATAACAGGGTGGCAGCATCCAAGACCCTCACAAGGTTTACTTTGGATCATAGCTTCAATTCCTAGTCCGATGACTGTGTTGTCACTAGGTTTGTGGTGAGGCCTGAGGAACAGGCAGAAGAAAGCTGCCCACCTCATGGTGGATAGAAGTAGGGGAGACCCAGAACAAGATATAGGCCCCAAGGCCAGCCCTCAGAGTCCACTCCCTCCGACTAGGTCCCATCCCCTGAGTTTCCATTACCTCCCCATAGCTCATCACATTATGAATCCAACTACTTTATAAGTCTCTCAAAGAAAGATATAAAAGGGATATCTATTTCCAAAAGAGAAGGCATCAATAGTGCAAAAATGACTAGAATGAATTCCAGTTTAAGTCACGAGTTTATCGGGGCTTACTGACAGAGGCACACAACTTGTCAGCTGCAGCACCCCCAAAAGCCCCCAACCAAGCTAGGCTACTAGTTTTACAGGGCACTGATTAAAGCAACAAAATCAAGTGGGGTGTGGTGGAGCACACCTGTAATCCCAGCACTCTGGAAGCTGAGGCAGGAGGATCGGTGCCAGTTCGAGACCAGCTTGGGCTACAAAAGTGAGCTCAAAGCCAGCCTGAACTGCACAGTGAGACCCTGTCTCAAAAAGACAAAAAAAAAAGGAGTGTAAGACCAGCATGGGCCACTGTTATGGTTTGTGTGCATTTGTCACCCCCCCCCGCCCCCCGCCCCCCGCAAAAGCCTCATGAATGGGGCAGACTTTAAGAGTTTGTGGTTAACTCATGATTGACTGGGACTATGGATGTGAGTGCTTCTGGGATTATGGGTGTGAGTACTGCACCAGCCTGGGGCAGGTAGCCTGAATGCAACTTAAGGGAGACAGATTTGCTCTTGGTAGCCATTGTTGCTGCTACTTCTCCCTTTACTCTTGATATTTTGCTGTATTCTTTTTTTTTTTTTTTTTTTCAGTACTGGGGATTGAACTCAGGACCCTGTGCTTGCCAGACAAGCACTTAGTCTACTGAGCTATCTTCCCAGCCCCCAATTTTGCTGTATTGTGCCACCATGAACTGCTGCCTTCTGCCATATTGCCAGTCTGCCTTGGAGCCAGCTGAGTATGGACTGAAACCTCCAGTAACTATGAGCTAAGTAAATCTTTCTTTTCTTCCTTCATTTTGAGTGTCGGGCATTTGTTCCAGCAGTGAGAGAAGAGTAACTGAGACAGTCACCCAGTGAGTTCAAGGCCAGTGTAACTACATAGTGAGACTTGGTCTCAAAAACAAAAACACCAATCCTCCAACCCACCCACCCCCCAAATGCCAAAACCAAGCCAGGCATAGCCGTAGGATTCATGATGGATCTCTGAGGACGAAGTTCAGGGAAAACGAAGAAGACCTTCACCTGGTGCGGCCAGCTGTCAGGGCAGAATATCCCATTTGTTTTCTCAGAACTGTCTTAAGAAATCAGAGGAAGAAATCTTCTGTACTTTTTTTTAAATTTTTTTTTTTTTGTACTTTAAAGTTTTAGGATAACTGTAATATGCAACTGATCAGGACCTCATGATGTAGAAGGCTTATTACACATTGTCTTTTGTCAATGATTGATACTTTTTTTGATTGATACTTTCTAAGTTTCTCAATAAATATGCTGTAAGGCCGGGGAGATAGCTCAGTGAATAAGTGTTTGCCTGGTAAGTACAAGGTACTGAGTTTGATCCCTAGTACCCCCCCCAAGAAAGAAAGAAAGAAAGAAAGAAAAAAGTGCTGTGCATGCTCAGTGCAGGGATCAGACAGACATCTGAGACCCCTGGGGCCAATCTCATCCAGCCTTGCTGTTGTTCTTCTCTCAGCTTCGATTTTCTACAATAAGGCATGGTGGATGGTAGTACCTGTTTATAATCTTAGCACTCAGGAGGCTGAGGACAAAGGATCACTGTGAGCTCAAGGTCAGCCTGGATACTATAGTGAGACCCTGTCTCAAACAAAACAAAATGAAAGGCTGGCGAGATAGTTCAGTGGACTGAGCACCTGCTTAGGCAAGCGTAGGAACTGGGATTCTATTCCTGGCACCACATGCCGTGCTGACCTGCTCCCAGGCATGCTGAGTCAGCCACCAAGACCAGGCATGGTGGCACATGCCTGTAATCCCAGCACTGGGGAGGCTGAAAACAAGAGGATCACTATGAGTCCAAGCCTCATAGTGAGACTGTACCAAATACATTAAAAAAGAAAGAAAGAAAACACACACACACACACCCCATTGAAATCAAGAAAGGTGCTTGGGAAAAATTGTACATACTCCACTTCTGTCTAGCCCTTATCAGGAAACACTGCTGTTCTCAGCAAGCACGGTGCAGCTGTTTTGCTACGTGACCTGGTGCTGCTGTCTAGCACACAGCCTGGACCCCTGACAGTGCCCTCTGGACAGCCAGGTACATCGGGGACCTCATAAGATGGGGCTTACTTGGGCTAAGGTTCGGAGGACAATTCTCCTGACACCATCACAGGACACACCCAAGGTTGAGGCCTGGGAGGCCCAAACACAGCCATAGGAGCCCACAGAAGCTGGGAGTGAAGGAGACCCCGGAGAGAATGCGCCCCTTTCCTTCAGTCTACTGCAGGTCTGCACTGAGAGAGGGTGATGCATTTCTGTTGTCGTGAGCCACTCAATCTGTTGTCCTCGGTACAGCAGCCCCAGGCCACAGACAGAGGATGACACTGCTAACATTAGGGGACAAGTGCTGGGCACCTGGGCTCTTCCCGGATGGGCTCAGCCTCCACACTTAGCCTCTGAGTTTGGCTACAGCCTAAGAAGACCCCACAAACACGACTCCTGGGCACAGAGGCCCCCAGCTACCCATATTCTGGGGTCTTTCACCTGACCCCGCGGATCTCTCCTGGCCTGGCCCTGGAACATCAGGATGCACAACACCCATCTTTACATGGACACCTCCCCAGTGGCTGCTGTGCCTGCACTTACACCAACGACAGGACGCGCAGGTGCTTCCCTCGGCTCCCAGGCATTGTGACACCTCCAGCTGGAGGCAGGAGCTGGGACTTGGGGAGGAGGACCTGCCTGAACCCCTGGGGCAAAGCCAAGAAACTTCTCCCCTCTTCTCTGGGCTGCAGCATCTGGCACCCTGGGCAGTGGAAGGGGCAGCGGGGCCAGAGCTGCAGCCCAGGGCC
>PVJA010038577.1:0-19659 GCA_004027025.1 Myocastor coypus
GGGAGCCAGGTGAATGTACGGCTCTCGGCGGCCCTGGGGGGACGGGCGGCAGGAGAAGGCAGAGGGCGGCGGAGGAGGAGCCCCCCAGCAGCGAGCGGCGAGCAACTGACCGCGGCCTTCTGACCAGGACCGGAGCAGGGCCCCGAGCCCCCGGGCCTGGGGAGACGCACTTCTCCCCCACCTCTGTGCGTCAGCAGCTCCGGCCTGCGGACCCGACGGCTGAAAGGTGAGTGTACCCCACTTTTGTGTCCTAGCTTGGGGTCCATTAGACTCGAAACTACTGCAGTGTCCTTCGTCTGTCCTGTAAATGGGACCCCCCCCACACACGCATGCCGACCAGATTCTCACCAGTCTCCTTTTGGTGCCTTCTTAGGTCTTTGGAATTGGTTTTAAAGTGGGAGGAAAGGTACCGAAGGCACTACGGCCGCCCCCCAACCCTGGAGGGGGGGTCCCCAGAAACTTTCTCTGCACTTCTCCGTTGATCAGACAGTGTCAGCTCCGGGATGGAGAGAGGGTGAGGCGGCGCAGAGTATTCCCCTACGCTCCTTCGTGACTGCATGGGGAGACCCCAACCCTGACCGCGTTTGGGGAATGGAAACGCTGAGGGACTCTTAACTAGGACAACGCGCCCCCCTGGCGCCCCCTGGCGCGGTGGGTTGGACCCCGGCCAGTTGCTGGCGGGGGGGGGGGCGGAGGAGCGGCAGCTTGGGGGAAAGTTACCGGCTGGACTATTTGGTTTCTTGCGCTCCTAGAGCCGCACTCTTCAGCAGCGTTGGGGCTGGGCGACAGCCTTGGAACGACGCGACACAACCCCTCTCCCCCAGCCTGCCCCTCGGCCCAGCCACCACCTTTCTGAGCTTGCTCGTGCCCACAGATCCCGAGATCGCGGGTGGGTGACTGGGAGAACTTCTAACACTCGTCGTGGCGCCGGCGCACCTGCCCTTCCCAGAGTGAGGGTCTCTACAGTGTTGTAGAATTTAATGTGTGTTGTCGGCAGAAGGTTGGGGGGCTCTGCATTCAATTCCCATTTTTCTTTCCCCTCCTCCCTCCCCACCCCAAGTAAGAGAGCGACGTGTCCCAGGCCGGGGGGGGGGGCAGCGTGGGCAGCGGGTTGTGCCCGGACACGTGCCTGCCCAGGCGCCCCGGCCCTGCTAGTGTTTGGAGAGAGGGCGGGTCACCTGCCCCCCGCCCCGCACAACCCCCATGTATCAAAGGGCGGCTGAGACGTGGTGAGACCTCGGGGCGCCCTAGGGGGTGGGGGGAGCCAGGGATCCTGGGTTCGGAGCAGGGGAGGGGCAGAGGCGCTGGTGCTAGCTGACCCACAGGAAACGAGCGCTGCTGACCTAGTTTGGGACACCGGAAGTGGGTGCTGGGGAGAGGGGGAGACCGGCAGGCTGTCCTGGCTTCCGGACCAGGTGGAGGGTGTTCTTGAATTGACCCCCGCCCGAATGCCTTAGAGACCCCTAGCTGCAGCTGAGGACTAGAATGAGTCAGCGCAGCTATTCCCCCTTCCCCCAACTTATTCCTAGGGAGGGAGACCGTTTATCAGGGCAGGGAGAGTCAGATTGGGCAGTGAGGAGTTAAAGCTGGATGGGGACTCTATTCCCTGAGAGAGTGTGCTGTGGGGGGGCTGAAGATTGGAGGATTATGGAGTTGCCTCCTGCTGCCCCAAACACACCAACTGGTTTGGTCACCCCTGTACCCTCCTGGCACTACTGGTAGAGCTGGCATGGAGTGGGCATCAGGTTGGGAGGAGATATTGAGCATAAGAGCTGCGCTGGGCAGAAGGGCATATTTGTGACCTGCTTTGGGTGGTAGTTAGTGTTCCTGCTTAGTGGTAACTGGGGAGAAGGGCAGGGGGGCTCCCCCTGGAGCAGCTGATGAAACAAGGAGAAATCTCTGTCAGTGCCTCCTGTCCTGGCCCCCGGGACCCTGGCTCCCCCAGCGAGCCTCTGTTACATGGTTGCTGTGGGCACGAAGCAGCCTGCTGGCACCCCCAGACACTGTCCCCTCCCTTGGGTACCACACTCCCCCAGCGTTGGCACAGGGGTCAAGAAGGGGTTAATACTATCCGAAGGGGGCTCTTGGGAAGAAAGAAGGTCATGTCCACTAGTCTCAATTGTCAGGAAGACAGGCCTACTTTCAGTCTTGCCCAATGTAGACCCCAGTATCTGGGAGACAGGTGCTTTTCTCTTACCCCTTCCCATGGTGCCCCCTGGCACCCAGGGCCCCCAGCTCCTCCTTGGCCTAGTGCCTGCCCCAGGAGGGCGCGGCGGGCAGCGGGGGCTGGGCTAACAATGCACCATCGGGCCCTTTGTGTGCTTGCACTTGGCACCCTGGGGAAGGGTGGGGGAGGGGGCCCAGCGGGCATGGGGGGGCGGAGCGCCTCTGGGGTGGGGACAGTGAAGACTAGAGGAGAGAAGCAGAGAATGAAAGCAGGTGGGGAGGAAAGGGAAGTAGGTCAGATAGGGTGACGGCCCCCCATTCCAAGCCAAGGTTGAGAGAACCAGCCTTGGATCCTATGGCTGCCTGGATAGCATCACACTAGTGCCTCAAACACAGCTTCAAACTGGGTATTCAGGGTCAGAAGTTACTGCCCAGGGGACTGCTCAGATGGAGGAGGCCTGGCATGGTACTGCCCCTTTCTTGATGGCTGAGAGACCCAGTTCTTCTGGCTCAGGGCCAAGGCCCGAAGATGGGGAGTGAATGTGCTCCAGGCAGGGCACTGCCCTCTGATACAAACCTCTGGGCCTGCTTTGGGGCTTCCTGCCTCCAGCCTGCTTGGCTCCCTGACCTTCCTGAGAGTTAAGGTTGCCTTGCCACCAGACCTCAGGGCCTGTGTCTGTTGGGGTGGGGGAGGAAGATGGGGACAGGCAGACGGATAGGACCCTGGCATGGGGTGTGCCCGCTCTGGCCTCTTCCCCCTCCTTCTGCTGAGTAAACTCGTGAGTAAACTTGATGTTTTGCCCGGACAGTTTGAAGTTGCCTCGGTGCCCCCCCAGTCTTGCCAACACACGAGCGGCCAGGCGCCAAGGCGGGACTGGAGGACTAGGGGGAAGGGGAAAGAGCCACTGACTGACATCCCCCCTCAAGGATTTGGGGAAGGCAAGAATGACCCACCCAGCCCTGCTCAGGTGTTGGCAGGAGTCTTCCTTGTCAGCATCTGTACCAAAGTCTTAGAAAGCCCAGAAAAAGTGTCCTCAAAGCAAGTCCTCCGCAAATCCCTGACCACCACCTCTAGGACTCCACCTCCACCTGCCGAGTGGCCCCTTGCAATGCCATCTTTAATGTTCACAGACTGCCTGACCAAGGAGAAAGCTACTTTTAGCAAATTCCTCAGGGAAGCTGAAAAGGGCTGCTTACAGGGTTCTGTCCCTCAGACTGGGACTGGTAGAAGGAAGATCCTCCGGGCATCGTAGCTTTCTCTTCCCTGAGCTCCCTCTCTCTAGCCCCTGTAGTCTCTGCCCTCCCTGTCCTTGACTTCACACCTGGACCTAACCTAACCCTTCATAGATCTGCACAAAACTTCCCATCAGGCCTGGCTTTTCCTCCCCCAAGGGCTTCCTCTGCCTTCTAGCTTTCCCCAGGACCTGATCAGCCTTCAGAGTTTCCCAGCTAGCAGATATTTATGCCACATCCAGAAGTTGAGGGTCTCCCAGGCAAAGCGGGGCTGATAGAAAGCAGAGAGGTGACCCCCCACAAATACATCATTTGCTACCTCTTGACATCACTGATTCCTCTTCTACGTCCCCAGGTCACCAGAATGGCAGGGGAAATGCCTTCCCAGTTCCTGCCAGGCCTCAGAGTGGGGCTCCCCCAAGCCCTTGCTTTCAACCTCATGTCTCTGGCTTCAGTTTCCTTCCTGTTTCCACTGCCCCCCCAACTCCTCCCCACCCATATGCCCCTTTCAACAGACATCCTCTCCTCCTTCCTTCCTCCTTTCCTCCTTTGCCTGGGAGCAGGGGTCCTCTCCCCACACCACGGACCTCCTAGCTCTTCTTTAACACAGTCCCTTTGAAGATTTGTACCCAAGTTTTGTGCCCTCCTCATCAGCTAGGCTCCTGGGAAGATAACCCAGGGCCTCTCAAGGGAACTACAACTCCCAAGTTACATAAAGCAATGGTGATGCATACTGGGAGTTGTAGTCTGTGAGTTCTCATTTTAGCAAAGTATTTTTGGATGAGGGTAAAAAGCCAGTGTTGGATGGGTTATAATACAGGTACTAGTTATGTCCCTGTACTTTGTTCTTGCCATCCTAGACCCACATGACACCGTGTCCCTGAGACTGACATTCCTGTTCCCTGCTGAGACACACTACCCATTCTTACCTTAGGGCCTCACCCAAGAGATGCCCACACCCTGCCCTGCTGCCCCTGGTAGGGGTAGGATGAGGGGCCCCATGAACTCTCTCCCTGCCCCCTGCCCTCCAGATTGGTTCGCTCCCTTTATGGGGATCAAAGGGCAGGGAACAGCCCCACCCCACTCCCTTGCAGACTACAGGCATTAGACTAGGACTCAGGAATTGCAGGGACTTTGGTGCCCAAGCATCTACTCAGCCAGAGGGAATGCTGGGAGGTTAGTGCCTGGTGGCAGGGAGAGACATTGGCCCCTACCCTGGGGTTTGGAGTCTTTGGCAACTGCTCACCAGGCTGTTCATACCGCCCCGCATGTTTTTATAGGCTCTGACCAATGTGCTTTCTTGAGGTGGCTTGACAACAGGGTCTTAGGTCTTATCTATAGGGCCTAGGGGCCTGGGCCTGCCAGGCTGGCTGGCATCAAGGCACAGGGGTGACCCTCCCCCACCACAGTCCCACAGTTGGCATGGGGCACTGGGAGCAGGGGGGTGGAAGGGAGAGGAGGGCAGGACTGCCAGCATCCTGGTGGGTAGGTGCCAACCGGGCTGGGAGCTGGTGAGGGGCAGCAGGCCAGCGGCACTGAGCCAGCAGCTGTTGGGGGGAAAGGGGAGGGGATACTTGAGGGGTATTTCTGTGGTCCCCCCAAGCCTAGAAGGACTTGGGATGGTCTAGTGTCTGGAGCACACTAGGGCACCTCTTGTTCTGAGCATAAAGGACCCTAGGAGTTGTTTAAGTGAAAATCTGTGGCCCACCCATCTCTGGGCTCAGAGCCCTCCTGAGTTGCCCCTCAGGCCCAGGCGGGTCCCACCCAACCGGCCAGGGTGGCAGTGGCTTGCGCAAGGGGTGGGGCTAGGCGCTTCCCAGAAGATGCCCCCTCCCAGCTCCTTCCTCTTTCCATGCCCACAGCTCCCCCATTTGTCTGTCCCCTCAGGCCACCTCTGTCCCCCTGATCCTCCTGGCCACTGGGGGCTGGCATGTGTGCTGCCCCCTGGCCTGGTTGGCAGGGGCTGGCACCCAGGCAAGGAACTGTGGTATGTGAGTGGGTTTGGGGTGAGGCTCTGGGAGGGCGGGGTGCTGGCTTGCCCAGCCCCTCAGGGTCCCAGCCCAGTACAGGGTGGGTAGAATTTGGCCAGTTCCAGGGGAGCTGAGGGGTCCCCCGGAGTCTGGAGGACCAGTTCCATGACCCTGCATGCCCTAAGGGTCTGGGACCCATGGACTTGGGCACCTGTCACCCAGGACCTGACTGTCCAGGGTTCCCCTCCTCCCTTGTTGGCCACTGCCACCTCCTGTCCCCACCCCGCCCTTCTTCCTTCTCCTGGTCCCACCCCCAGCAGCTTCTCCACTTGCTCCTCCTCACCTCTGTCCTCCTGGACTGTCCCAGCTCCTACCTTTCCTACCTCTCACCTTTTTCCCCTTTAGGTCTGAGTAAGGACAGGCGGGGGTGGGGACTGCTGGGGCTTCAGGCACTGTAGGCAGAGGCTCTGGGTCCTCTCCCACGCTGCCAGCCCTCTAGTAACCCCTCCCTCCAAGCTGGAAGGAGGGGGACAGCACCCAGAGGGTTAAGGCTGTAGGGGGAGGGGCTGGCCCAGGTCGTGGGCGGCCCCTTTGAAGGAGAGCTGGAGCGGGGAACAGCCACCCTACCTACCCCCAGCCTAGCCCTCCTCGGCCCCTCCCAGCGCGCTGCCCCCAGGGGCCAGGAGGAGTTGCTGGCAAGGCCCCTCAGCGTCCAGGTGAGTAGGCCTGCTCTGGCTTGAGAGGTCAGGCCCCAGGGGAGGCTCCAAGGCCTAGAATTGGCCAAGGGTCAGAGAAGGACCGAAAAACAGGCTGGGAAGAGGGTTCCCAGACCTCACTGGGGACTGTAGGAAACTGAGGGTCTAAGGAGCTGATGTTGGCGAGTCTTCAGAGTCTGAGGGACCCAAGAAGAGTAGAAGTAGAAGGGCCTACAGGAGCCGAGTGATTGCTGGGCCAGCCTAGGAGGTTGGACAGGCTGGCAGAGAGCCGGGCTCTGGGGATCGGGCTGGGGTGTCCTCTGGGGCTGGGGGGCTCAGGTTTCTGCTGGCGGCTTGGCAGGTGTGGGGTTACCAGGCAGCTCGGTTACCCAGCCAGAGACACTAGGCTGGGGGAGGGGGGCACAGGGCAGACCCTGGCACTTTGCACTGTCTCCTCTGGCCCTGGGGGCAGCTGGCATGACCCAGGCAGGGTTCCCAGCAGGGAATCCTGGTAATCAGGGTCCATCCAGTGGGCAGTTGCTTGGGCTATGGTGGGCACCCTTGGGAAAGTCCAGCCGCTACCGAGCTGGAAACTCTGACGGGCAGAGAGGTACTGGTTGTCCCCCTCACCCCACATCCGCTTTCTCTGCACACCCCTCCGCCATTTATTCTCCCCAACTGGCCCCCAAATTGTGGTCCCCTGCTTCATCCAGAAAGAGGGTGTGAGTTCTCTAACTGCAACCATGTCTTGGCAAGACCAGGCCTTGGAAGGCAGGCCCTTGGTTTTAATTCTTTTTCTCTGTCTTTTCTAGACATTCCCAAAGAGTAAAGAAGAGATGCTAGAGGCAGGGAGTGGACAGAGGAGTGAGAGAGGCTTGAGTGGGAGAAGCAAAGCAAAGGGGGAAAGAAAGGAGAGGTAGGGATGGTTTTTAGCAGGAGGAGGACTGATCCAGTAGAGGAGAGACGAGGGGCCAGCAATGGTTGAGGCAATGAAAGCAAAGGATGAATCTTGTGGAGGAGGAAGAGAGAGGTCAGAGAAGGTAAGGAGACCTGAGAGAGGAGTCCCAGAAGAGGGGCCTGAGTGAGAGTAACTAATATAGCAATGGGTACCCAGACATGGAGGGGTGGAAGGCTGGGAAGGAGAACGGCCCTCATTCCATCCTCCGCCATCTTTTATCTTCCTCCTCTTTCCCTTGAAGCAGCTAAGACGCTGTAGGCTAAGGATCATGTCATGAAGACAACTGCGGAGAAGCAGTAAGGTCTTTCTTGTTCAGAAGCCCCTGCACCAGGATTGGGGGATCTTGAGGGGGAGGCTTAACCCCCAGGGCACCGGGAAGCAGCCAACTCCCCTCGCCTCCTTCCCCCTTCGTGGCTTGCGGTCTCTCTTCCCCGCCTCGGCCCCCAGGAAGTGTGAGTGCTGGGGGTGGTGAGGTTAGGAGGGGGGAAGCGCCCCATGGGGGATGGGAAAGGCATGTACAAGCCTGGAGGGGCTGGGGGCCAGGTGGAGAAAGGCTCCCTAAGTGACTTGGGGCATTCCCCACACACACAGAAGACATCTCCTGGGAAGCCCTTCCAGTCTTTCAGTGACATGTGGCTTAGCCCCCCCAATTGGGCAATCCAGATGGCTGTGGTCCTGGGCTCCAGAGTCCCTGGAAAGGGGTGATGGAAGCCAAGGAATCAGGATTCCTGGGTCCCTGAGGATTCTAGATTGGCTACTCAGTTTCTTCACTCCCCTGGTCCAGCCACAGGCCAAAACCCTGGCTTTGTGTAAACTTGGTGCCAAAAAAACAGGAAGAGAACCTGAGGCTGGAGTTGGGCTAGGGGGTGGGGGTAGAAAGAAGAAAGAAGTAAAAGGGGGTGGACAGCCACAGGCACTAGGAAAACTGAGGAGTCCTAGGTCTCCCCATCAACCCTCACAGGAGAATCTGTCAGCCTGGTCCTCATCCTCCTCCAGCCAAGCTGCTATTCCAGGAGAAGCCTGGCCAGGTCTCTGGAAGAGCCTGGAGTGTAGGGGCCTTGGAGCCCTGAGGGGGGGCGCTTTGTGCCTGTGTCTCAGGCCCATATCTATTTTCTCCACTGCTAATCCTGGTTCCGCCTGCTGCCCCCCACACTAAGCCTCACTCCCCTAATCCCTAGGGTGGGGGGGAAGGGGGCCCAGCTTTACTCAGCTGCCCTGTTGAGGGCCTCCTATCCCTGCCCTTCAGCTGCCTCAGGCCAGCAGTGTTGGCCCTGGTGTCCCCCACCCAGCATTGGGCACTGCCCAAGGTCAGCACCTGGGAAAGAGCTCCAGTCATGTCTTTTTTCTTTCTAAGACAGGATCAGTGTCTTCTGCTTTTGGTTTCATGGTAGTGGACCCACCTTGGCAGGTGCTTCTGGACACTGAGGGCTAGAGGACAGGGACTTTCACCTTTGTCCCCTCCCACCTTTCTCACCCTCAAGTCTTCCCCCAACCAAAGACTGGCAGGCTTGACTCAGGGCCCAGTTTCATGAGAGCTGCCCACCGGCTTGGCCGGTCTAGCAGGCCTGACAGTGAGGGGAGCCTAGGGGGTGGCGGGAAAGAGGGGAGCAATGGGGCGGTACTCCCAGTTCTTCCCCCCTACCAGGCAAGCAGACCTTACCTAGTTCCTTGGCACAGCTGCCCCCCCCCCAACTATCACACACACCCATACCCACGAGGTCTTGGCAATAGGGGGCATGCCAGGCTGGGTGGGGATGGGGCATCCAGAGACTGGGCCCTTTAGGGTGCAGAAGGGTACACAAGATGGGGTGGGCATCCTTGCACCATGGCACCACATTGGCGGTAAGAAAAAGGGGAGGCTACTGCCCTCCCCTCTGAGGTGATGGGGCTAGGAGTGCCCCCTTGGCCTGGTTGGCACCAGCATAGTTCCAGGTGGTAGCTCTGCTGGCATGGGTGCTAGAGCCCTGGGTAAGAACTGGGGAAGTTTCCCAGAATCCGGAGAGGCCTAGGAACACCTGCTTCTCTCCTTGTGCCCTTGCCTCTCCTTCCTTGCTACCTCTTGGCCTTGGGCATTGAATTTGGACCTAAGGAGTTAAACACCCACCCTTACCCAAGCCCCACTTGAATTGCCTTACAAACCAGCCTGAGACTATGACCTGACAGCAGGGTCAGCCAATCAGCACCCTGCCACACCAAGTTGCTATGGAGACTGGCCCTGGGGTGGGAAAAAGGCGGGTTTTGCAGCAGGAATGGGTGGGGTGAGTAGGGAAGGAGAGAGGGCTAGGGTGAGCCACATGCCTGCAGGTATCTGCTGGTAACCAGTGAATTGCAAGGACAGCCCACCTGTCTCCCCAGAAAAGGACAGGATCCACTTGGGCCCAGGAGGTGGCCCACTATTGCTTAAGTGGCCACTACTTCCACTGTGGCTTCCACCCACCTGGTTTTTGTTTGTTCCTAAGTCCTGGGGCCATTTGCTTCTTGTTCAGTGTGTAAAGTACAGGCAGGCAAGGGACCCAAAAGGAACAGGGAGAACTTACAGACTGGCCCCAGGGAGAGCAGTGGTTTGGGGACTTACAGTGTGGATGGCCCATCCAGAGGTACCCAGGTGTGGCTTCCAAGCATAAACAGGCCTGTGGGGGCTACTTGCCCAAGGCTTCTTTGCAGGAGTCTTGGCTGCAGTGAAGGCGTCAGGCAAAGACAATGGTGTTCTTGTGTCCCAAAGACGAAATCTGTGGCCTTTGACTCCCCTCACCTTGCAAAAAAACAACAAAAAATCCCCTTTCCCCAGCAATGGTCAGGCCTGAACAGCTGCTGGCATGTTAGAGAGGACACTGACCATTGTCCTGAGATCATCTGGACTGCCTTTAATACTGTAGATGAAGAACAGGCCATCCCAGAAGGGAAGTGACTTGTCCAAGGTCAGGTAACCAGGCTCCCTCAGGGTGCTTGGAGGGAGGGAGGCCATCTGTGTAGTGGAATCTGCCCCAGGCAAGGCCACGGCTGACCACTTATTGCACCCCTACTGTGTATTAGGCAAAGTTGTGTTATAGTTGGTCTCCCTCACCCCTCTCCATAGCCCCAGAGGAGTCAGCTGGAATTCTCCCATATTATGAGGAAAGAGGCTTGAAGATTAAGTCACTTGCTTAAGGTCACAGAGCTAACCTGTGGCAGAGCCAAGGATTCAAACTCAGGCCAGGCTGACCCTAGGACCTATCTCTTTCCAGGACCCAACAAAAAGTCTCTAGTGACTCCAGATTCACACAATGCCTGGGTTGAAGGGCTGAGCCCTCAGGGCTTCCACTCCCACCCCATGCCTGTGCAGTTGAAGGAAGTCAAGTGCTGGGAGAAATGAATTGCTCAAGGTCATCCGGCAAGACAGAAAGGCAGAGCCAGGACTCCAAGCCAGTCTCCCCACTTTCAGGCCAGAGTCAGGCCACAAACCGTGGCCCCCACCTACCCGTACCTGGTCTGCGCTGTGCCTGCTCTGTACCTCTTGTGGCTAGGCCCTGGTCAGGGAGACATTGAGGGAGAGCTACAGCTGTGTGGAGGGAGGGCTGTCCTGGAATGGGGAGGGAGAGGCTGCAAGTAGCTGGGGGGGATGGGGGTAGGACTGGAACTTGGCCTATTGGCAGTAGGGGAGGGGGCGGGGGCGATGCTTATCTGTGTGGGGCAGGAAGCACCCTCGCCAGTGTCACCCCAGCAAAGGGTGGCTGCTCCTTGGCCCCTTGGGGGAGGAGGGGAGGGGCGGAGGGATGCTGGGAGTGGTTTCCCTTTTGGTCTCTAGAAGGGGGCATCTCAGGGAGATGCACTTTTGATGGCCAGAAGAGAATGGTGTGTGCAAGGGCCTCTTGTTTGTACAGCATCTTTTTTGGTTGTTGTTTTGTATTTTAGGGAAGGGTCTATAGGGTGTTCAAGGTCTCACTACTAGATGGGATTCGTAGTGATCCACCTGTTTATAGCCTACCAAGAGCTGGGATTACAGGCATGCACTACCACGCCCATGCCATCTAAGCAAGCCCTGGGGGTGGGGCCGGAAGGCAGGCCCGGGGATCAATCACTGGCCCCTGCACCTGCTTGTAGGTGCTTTAATCTGCTGAGCTATTTGGCAAGCCCATGTATAGCGTCTCACAGTGTCTTCAGAAGCCCTGTGGAAGAGAACATGCTCCAGTGTGAATTTGAATGCTACCATCCACCCCTCCTGTGCTATGAGGAGCCCTGAGGAAGCTCTGTCACAAAGATGGTTACCCAGTTTTCAGATGCTAAAGTCACCAGAGGCCTGCAGCTAACGCTTGATGAGGCCTAAGCCTGCCCAGTCCCAGGGCTTCTGAAGGAATGGGGAAGAGGACAGGTGAAGCACCATCCATAGAGCAGGGCCAGATAGGAGGGCTCTGGTTCTCCCAGAGGCAGCTCATCATGGCATAGTGATGTGGACAGGGACTCTGGGGCCACCACAGGGCTTAAGCCCTGTGCCACATGTTACTAGGAAGGTCACTTTGCACTTAGTTTTCCTGTCTGTGAAATGGGTGATAATCATACTTTGGAAGGGTGTATAGTACCTGGAAGAGTGTCTGGCTTGTGGCCATCCCTCAGGAAGGATCAGCCAGTGCCAGTGTCTTGGAGAGCTGAATGATCTTAACCCCTGACTGCTTGATCTTGTAGGAGAAGATGGGGAGCCCTGAGGACGACTTGATCGGAATTCCATTCCCGGACCACAGCAGCGAGCTCCTGAGCTGTCTCAATGAGCAGCGCCAGTTGGGCCACCTATGTGACCTCACCATCCGGACGCAAGGCCTTGAGTACCGCACACACAGGGCTGTGCTGGCCGCCTGCAGCCACTACTTCAAGAAGCTGTTCACTGAAGGTGGAGGGGGGGCTGTCATGGGCGCAGGGGGTGGTGGGACAGCTGCTGGTGGAGCTTGGGCCGGCGTGTGTGAGCTGGACTTCGTAGGGCCAGAAGCGCTGGGTGCCCTGCTTGAATTTGCCTACACAGCCACGCTGACCACCAGTAGCGCCAACATGCCAGCTGTGCTGCAGGCCGCCCGGCTCCTGGAGATCCCCTGTGTCATCGCTGCCTGCATGGAGATTCTGCAAGGCAGTGGGCTGGAAGCTCCCAGCCCAGATGAAGACGACTGTGAGCGAGCCCGACAGTACCTGGAGGCCTTTGCCACCGCCACGGCCTCAGGTGTTCCCAATGGGGAAGATAGCCCTCCGCAGGCGCCCCACTTAGCGCCACCGCTGCCACCTCCTCGGCCTGTTGCCCGCCGCAGCCGCAAGCCCCGAAAAGCTTTCCTGCAAACCAAGGGGGCCCGGGCAAACCACCTAGTACCCGAGGTGCCTGCTGCATTACCCACCCATCCCTTGACCTATGAGGAGGAAGAAGTGGGCAGAGTGGGCAGCAGTGGAGGCAGTGGGCTAGGCGACAGCTATAGCCCTCCCACAGGGACTGCCTCACCTCCTGAGAGGCCCCTGAGCTATGAGGGATATGAAGGTGAAGAAGATGAGGAGGAGCTGGTTTATCCCCCAGCCTATGCGCTGGCACCGGGCAGTGGGCCTCCACTGTCCCCAGAGGAGCTGGGCTCTGATGAAGATGCCATTGATCCAGACCTGATGGCCTATCTGAGTTCCCTGCACCAGGATACCCTGGCACCAGGCCTGGATGGCCAAGACAAGCTGGTTCGCAAACGCCGCTCCCAGATGCCCCAGGAGTGCCCAGTCTGCCATAAGATAATCCACGGAGCAGGCAAACTGCCACGCCACATGAGGACCCATACGGGTGAGAAGCCCTTTGTCTGTGAGGTCTGTGGCGTCCGCTTCACCAGGTGAGCACCAAGCGCAAATGGGGCCCAGCAGGGGTATGATCTCAGTGGATATAGGTGTCCCAGAGAGATGAGAGTGTGTGGAGTGACAGCAGAAGCCAGGAGAATGTGTGTGTGTGTGGGGTCTGATACTGAAGGAGGTCACAAGGGAAGCAGAAAGTGACAATGACAGCGCCTAGTTAAACTGGAAGCAAGTGGTAGGGTATCGGGCAAGAATGGGGCGATGAGATGGGAGTGGGGATCCCACCCTGACTACTACCCTTGCTCGCTCTATCCCTGCCATCCTAGGAATGACAAGCTGAAGATCCACATGAGGAAGCACACAGGAGAGCGACCCTACTCGTGCCCGCACTGCCCAGCCCGCTTCCTGCACAGCTATGACCTCAAGAACCACATGCACCTGCATACGGGGGACCGGCCCTATGAGTGCCACCTGTGCCACAAGGCTTTCGCCAAGGAGGACCACCTGCAGCGCCACCTCAAAGGCCAGAACTGCCTGGAGGTGCGCACCCGGCGGCGCCGCAAGGACGATGCGCCACCCCACTACCCACCACCCTCTACCGCCACCTCATCTCCTGCTGGCCTTGACCTCTCCAATGGCCATCTGGACACCTTCCGCCTCTCTTTGGCTCGATTCTGGGAGCAGTCAACCCCCTCAGGGGCCCAGGTCTCCACACCCGGGCCCCCTGATGAGGAGGAGGAGGAGGGAGCACCCACTACACCCCAGGCTGAAGGTGCCATGGAGTCCTCTTAAAGAGGCATGAGTGGTGAGGCTGGAGCAGCAAAGGCTGGGGACACCATGCCAAGCAAGGGGAGCACGAAGGACAGACAGCAGAGATCAGAATCACCGAGCCTTGCAGCCGTCAGTCACATCAGCCCCTTTGCCCCAGAGCCCAGAGTCCTCGTTCCAGTTGGAGCTTAAGTTTGGGGCTAGGGGCTCCCTCGATTGGGGCTATCCTTACGAATGATACATGATACTCTGTATATATTTACAGCTCTGTTGTAAAGGTGGGCTTCCCGTCCCCAGCTGCTCCTGGGGAGCAGACGCAATAATGTATTTCTGATTTGTGGGGTCTTAACTTCGGCTATGCGGGTTTCTAGAAGGCAGGGGCTTGGGACCAAAGCCTTGCCCCTGCTCCCATGCCTCTTGGGGGTTTTGGCTGTGTAAGGGGGTGAAGGACTGCCCCTCCTTCCTGGTTTCTGTTCCCTTTTCCAAGCAGCGAATTATGCAAAAGGGGTGGCAAAGGAAGGGTAGGTGGAGAAAGCAAGGTAGAGGCTTGAAGTCTAGGGTGGGGGCAAAGACTGGGCCTGTAAGGAAGGAGCCATCCCAGTCCCCTCCGCCCTGCTCCAGCGCTGAGTCATGGGGTCTTGGAGAAGAGGGGCGGGGTGGCCTGATCTGCTCGCCCGCCCCTGGGGGCAGCGGGAGGGCCCCGCCCAGCCCAGGGAGCCGCTGCGCGGAGCTCCCTCCTCCCTCTGCGTCCCCGGGCAGGGAATGTCTTGTTCCCGCCGCTCCCTCCCCGGGGCCAGAGGGCAGGGCGGGCCGGGCGGCGTCTCCCCTCTTCTCCCTACCTCCTCCCCGCCCAGGTGCGAGCCGGAGCCGCCACCACGGCCGCCCCTGACTCACGCCGCCCCCGGGCTGGCGGGGCGCAGGGTGTGGGACCGGGTGAGGGGTTGGGGAGCTGGCGGGTGAGCCGGCGCCATCTGGCGGCCAAGCCCTGCACAAGCGAGCGAGAGCCCCGGTGGCTCCCGGGCGCCCGCTGTGACTTCACCCTAGATCTCAGCCCACAGACTGGCACCCCCATTCCGAGGAAGCGAGTTGTAGGCCTGTAGGAGAGGGACTCCTCAGATCCTTGCCAACTGGCCGCCTTGTGGGGCAGAAGAGAGCTCTCTCCCCTCCCCTAAGATTGAATCCACCCCCATAATGTACATAACCTTTCTGTTGGTCTTGTTAAAATCTAGTTTCAGAATTTTTAACTCCCCCCATTCTGCTGGTGCGGGAGTGTTCCCCAACCCCTTCCTCGCTGGGTGCTGGACCCCCATTGCGGCCTGGGCTCCACCTTGCACTATTTTCCCTCCTTGGCCTGGTGGCCCCCTTCCTCAAAAGGAGCAGGTTCAGGGGCCCGGTGCTCTCCCCCCCTTCCCATGCACCCCTATGCCCATTTGCACAGCTGCCCAGGTACCCCCAACAGTGGGGAGGGGTCACAGGGAGGGGGTTATGGAACCTGTCCCTGTATCTATTTAAAAAGTGATAATGTAATATATTGGGGTGGGAGGGGAGGGTGCCCTGGGCCTCACCTTAGCATTTCAGGTGATAAGGGGAGCCCAGGGCAGGGGAGACCTGGGGTCTGGCCCCAGCGACTGGGTCAGTGTGGCCTCTCCTCTCCCTACTTGTGGCTTTCCCAGTCAGTGCCTTAGTGGGGGGAGGTATCCTCCCTCTGTTCCCTTTCCATAGCCCTGGCCCCTCACCTCGGGTGTAAGCGACAGGAAGAAATAATAATTTAAGATTCACACTTGTGTCCACTTTTGGTTCTTTTATTTTCAGGGTGGATGGGAGGGAGGGGAGAGGGCTGGAGAGTTCTGAGGTTGGAGAGGGGGCTGTTGGGTTTAGAGGATTTCTAAGGGGATGAAAAATCCAGGCAAGTCCTGAGTGGGCTTCAGGCAGGAGCTACCTCTATGACGTTCTCTTGACCTCGTCCAGGTCACTAGGGAGGAGAAGGAAGGGACAGCTCTATCACCGGTATTTTGTTTTCGCAGGTGTCCCTACCCCATCTGCTCTGATCCAGCTTCTGTTATTTATCAGTGACTCCAGGTCTCCTAGCCCCTGAGGCATACCGGCCCTAGGCTGGAGATAACTTCTGATTTTAGGCTCCTGCTGAGGCCTGGGTGGGCAGTGACTCGCCTGAGGTCGCGTAACTAGCAAGGGTAAAACCACCGGTGACTGAAGTCGCCTTGCTCCCGGCTCAGCTGCCCCCTGCTGACCCAGCCTTTTAACTTCCCCAGGCGTCTGGAGCCGCTGACAGCAAGCTTTGCGGCCCTTTGCCGCCCTGGGCTCATTAGCAACCCCTGTGCCCATCCCTCAGCTTCCTTTGCAGGCCCACGGGGAGGCAGCTTAACCTTCTCCCGCCTCAGTGTTGGTTGTGAAGCCCTTAACTATCACAACAGCTGTATCACTGGCACTGTGACAGCTGATCCTTCCTGGCGTCTTCCCACATCGACCCAGGGTGCATAAGCCCAGTATGGACTGCACTACTCCTGTGGCCCAGTGGCCTCGCAGGAGGACCTGTTGCCCTGGCTTTCAGCCCTCATGGCCTTGACTCCATTGACCTTCGCCTCACCCTCCCCTGGTCAGGTGTCCCTGTTAGTGTTGGCCGCTCAGCAGATTCATCCCTGAGCTCCAAGCCCTCTGTCCTGCCAGCTGTCTTTCTGACCATGCCATGTCCTAACATCTCACTGTGACACAGCCGCTGGGCTGCCCTGGGTCTCGGCTCCTTGTCTTCTTCTCCACGGGCAGTCATCTCGGTCAGCTGACCTGCCCGGAAAAAGCCCTCAGCCCTCAATCCTAGTTGTTGCCACCATGTTTGCCAAAGAATAAGCGGGGCACCGGGCAGGTGTTACAGGTAAGGGTTTTTCAACATCACTAGGCCCTTGACGCTACCTGGAAATCCCTTCATTCTCCGGGTGACTTGTTAGCACACTGCCCACGGCAGGTATTTCAGCCTCCACCACCCACTCCTGAGACCTTTATGCCATTCACAGCCACCCCTTCTCTCTTGACAGGTGCCCCTGCCTCCCACACTCCCAAGAAAAACGATGCATTGGCTAAAGAGGCTCAGCTCTACCCAGAGGACCTCCTCTCCTGCCTCAGCTGTGCCTGTGCCTATCTTGGGCCACCTACCTGGCTTAAAGCCACCCCTCCCCCCAGTCAGTGCTCTCCTTTTCTTTTTTGTTTTTCTTTCTTTTTTTTCTTTTGTCTTTTTGAGAAGGGTTTCAGTGTGCAGTTCAGACTGGCCTTGAGCTCACTTTTGTAGCCCAGGCTGAGTCTCGAACTCACACTGATCCTCCAGCCTCAGCCTCCCAAGTGCAGGGATTACAGGTGTGTGCAACCACGCCCGGCTAGTGCTCTCCTTTTCTACTTCCTCTTCTGGGTACAGAAACCCCTGTTCATTCCGGGTCCCTTGCGTACTGTTGTGTATAACTCTTCACCATCAAGCTTCCTGTGTGTAACTGCAACAGGAATCATTTAAAAGGAATTCTCAGACTTCTGGCAGCTGTGATGCAGGGCACAGGTCCCCTCTTCTGGGTCATCTCTACCAGTCTCCCCTCAACCTGTCCTGATGTGTTTCTGGCCTTTGTGGCATATGAAGAGTGTCCCCCCTGGTCATAGCAGTGATCCAGTGACCTTCCCCAGTCCCCACCCAGCCATCACCTCAGGCTTGAGGGCTTTGTGATTCTGCTTTCTTGAGCATCCCGTGTCCCTCTTTGGTTTGTGATGAGCTCCTCAGGGTTTGACCCTCATCCCCTTTGCTGCTGTATCCTTCACCAGGACAACCTAACCCATCCTCTTATAGTCTGGGTGGCAACAACCCTAGAAGAAACACCTCTAACCCCAGCCTTGCTCCTTTCCAGCTGGGCCCTGCGCCTCCACAGCCGGACGCCTCCAAATGGGCCAGTCCGCTCTACCCAGAGCCCATCCCCTTGCCTCTGCACCTACTGAGTCCCGGGCATGGATCTGTCAGGAGCCCGACCTGCAACCACAGGCTGTTACCACCCTCTCCCAGACTGACAGCTACTGCCCAGCCTCCACGCTGCCTTCTCAGCTTATGGCCTTGACAAATGTCACTTTCCAGCCTAATTTTCAAGTGGCAAGAGCCAGGGATATAGCTCAGTGGCACAGCACCTACCCGGCAAGCACAAGCACCACAAAAAATAAAAAATTAAGAATGAGATGGCAAGTAAGGCCTTTGTTTACCTCTCCTCATCTTGACTCCAATCTCATTTCCCAATATTCTCTGAAGTCTCCACCTAAGCACACAACTCCCTAGATATCCCAGGTTCTGTTTATTTTCCTGGATATCTCCTCCAAATTCTCATAGCACACCCCCTCACACAGCCTGACAACTGTGTCAGGTTGTCACAAAACCAAGTGTATTTTTCCTTTCTCCTCCGAATCCTTCATTAATACACCCCACCCAGTAATACATCTTTCCTTTATTGGGGTGCTCTCTATGGAAATGCTGTCTTGTGTGGTGCCACTCTCCCCCTTGGACAGTGAGCTCCTGCAGGCACCCAGGAGACCTCTGTTCCTGCCCCATTCCTCACATCTGCCCTCAGCCCTAGCTCTGGGGTAGTCACCACAAAGCCCACTATCAATGTGACAGACTCACCAGCTCCTGCAGTACCCCCTCACCTGGACATAGAGCTAGACTCCTCTGAGCGGCTGCTGTCCAGCACCTCCTGAGGCTGCTGCTGCAGGATTGGTTCCTCCTCAGTGGCCCTCCTTCCAGCTGCAGCCAGCCATCCCCGGGAGCCCTCTTCTTCACTGGAGTCCCTGGAGAAGCTTCATCTCAGGACCTGCAGAGGCTGCTCTCACTACAACTACGGACTACAATCACTGAAAGACTCACAGCTCTATGTCTAGGTCCCGCTGGTAAGAGAGAGGAGCGGCACACACAAAGCAGGTGCTGCCCAGGAGGCGGTAGCAGCCCTGGCAGTAGCGACCTGTACAGGGAGGAGAAAAGGGGAACTTGAGTTATCCACACCATTCCCAGCTCCCTGTTTTCCAGCCCCTCCTTCCCTGTTCCCTGGAGGGAGCAGCTTTGTGCAGTGTGCACAGCAGGGAAACCCTTGCATAGAAATCGTGTTCACAGGGGCCAGGGATGTAGCTCAGTGGCCATGTCTGCTGGTAAGTGTAAGGTCCTGAGTTTGATGCCCAATACAGAGAGAGAGAGAGAGAGAGAGAGAAACCAAGGAGGGCAGGAAGAGATGAGCTAGCTGCCCAAAGGCCACATGCAGGTGCAAGGGAAGGAACAAAAGGTGAGGTAAGGAGAATCTGATGGTCATATGCAAATATGGTGCGGGCATCTGGTCCAGGCTCTCACCTTGGCACCTTGGGGTTCCGCAGTATACAAAGCTCTTGGGGTCCCCTTTCTCTGGAGGCTGTCCACAGCCCAAGCAGTAGGCCTGATGCAACTGAAACCGCCTGATAAATGGTCTCAACCATGGGCACCTGAAGAGAGGCAGCACACACAAGACGGGCCAGTCTAACGGTCCCCACACAGTACCAACCTCGGAAAGACCAGAGGATTTCCTGCAGCCTGACCTCTGTCTCTCTCTCTTTTTTTTTAAATATTTATTTTATTTATTTATGTTTCTTCTTGTTTCAGAACCTTTATTTGTTTATTCACTCATTTTTATGGCTGGCTCAGCCCACCCCGAGGGCAAGGCTGGCGCAGCATGTGGTGCCAGGGATCAAACCGTGGTCCCTGAAGCTGCCCAAGCTTCCCCAAGCAGGTGCTTTAGACCACTGAGCCATCCCACCGGGCCCTGACCTCTGTCTCTCTGCCTCTAGCACACCTGCTCTAGTGCCCTGTCTTCCCATACTGAATTCTCCCTGGAAGGGTAGCGAATGGGCACCCCCTCTTAACCCAAATCTCTGGCCACCAAGGGGGAACAGTGGGCCCTTAGATCCCTGGCTCTTTTTCTGTCGACTCTTGCCACATCCCCAAGAAAAGGACAATGGGCTCACCACATGGCCAGCTCCTGGAGGGGACTCACATGGTCCTGGTCAGCTGCCCGGCGCCTCACTGTTCGTTGCAGGGTGG
>PVJA010038578.1:0-19684 GCA_004027025.1 Myocastor coypus
AAAAAAAAAAAAAAAAAGAGGCAGGCAGGGAGGGGAGGAGATGGGAGGAGGAAGAAGCAACCAACCAATTTTTTTTATTTTCATACCACCTTCTGTACTGACCAAAGTTTTAGAAAATGTAAGTGTAACTTACTCCTTTTAAAAAACTCCTTTATTATTTGTGGTTATGTTATCAAATATAAACTAAGCATTGGTTCTACTACTTGGTGCCACATATTTATCTCGAAACTTCATATACAAACCAAACATTATTGTGAATATAGTATCTTTGCTAAAAAAAAATTCTTTGGGCATGGTGTTGCAAGTTAATAATTCTACCTCCCTGAGGCAGTGAGGCAGGAGGATCTCAAATTTGAAGTTAGCATGGGCAACTGAAGGAGACCTTTTCTCAAATAAAACTCCAAAAGGACTGGAGAAATAACAAGTAAAGGTGCAGTGAGTGCCTAGATGGGTAAGATCATGGGTCTAGTCCTCAGTAATGACACAAAACAAAACTGAACCCAAATACGGGTCTACTTTTCAGAATGCAAAAGATATTTCTGGCTATATCTATAACTACTTAAAAAGAAAAGCTAGCTAGGTAGGCATGGTGGCAGATCCTGTAATTCTACACTCAGGAAACTGAGGCAGAAGGATCAGGAGTTTGAGGGCCTGCCTGAGCTACATAGTGAGTTCAAGGACAGCCTGGACTATGTAGCAAGACTTTGTCTCAAAACAAATCTATATATTGGCATATATCAACACAGGGGTACCTCAGTTCATTAATGCTTTTGTTTGCCAATAGTTTGGTTTGAAAACAGAAGCTTTTGGCAGAATTTTATTTTTGCTTGCAAACTCTACATCAAGCAACAAACACAACTGCCACCATTTTTCCTACACAAACACAAATGCAGCCATCTTTTCCAAGATAGTACAACCAATCAAGTTTGTGAACCAAAGTACCCCTGTATATATGGCTATGTACCTATATACAGACATGCATAACCTCCATCTCTGTGTGTAAGCATGTCTGTATTTGTCTATGTGCATATTCCTCCCATTTCTGTACTGGGGATCTAAATAATAAATAAAAATAATAAATAATGGGGCACAGCAGGATGGCTCAGTGGTCTAAAGCAACTGCTTAGGAAAGCTGAGGCAGCTGCAGGGACCACAGTTCAATCCCTGGCACCACATACTGAGCCAGCCCTGCCCTCAAGGCAGGCTGAGCTGGCCATAAAAATAAATAAACAAACAAAAGTCCTGAAACAAGAAAATAAATAAATAAATAAATTATTTTTTAAAAATTAAAATAATAATAATAAAAATAATTAAAAGGCCTTTAAAAATAAAAATAAAACAAGCCAGGCATGATGGCATGCACCTGTAATCTCAGGACTTGTGAGGCTGAGAGAGGATGACTGAGTTCAAAGCCTGCCTGGGCTACATGAGCAAGTTCAAGGCCAGCCTGCACTACAGAGTGAAACCCTACCTCAAAAAAATAAAGGGGGGGAGGGGAGGGGAGGGGAGGGGTGCTGGGGGAGTGACTACCACTGAACTACACCTGCCCCTAATACTTTAGTTCGTCAAGGGCCTTTGGTGTCTCTTAAAGCTGGTCATAGCTATTCGTATATGTTTATTTAGTTGATAATATACAAAGAGAGGGGCTGGGGATTTAGCTCAGGGTAGAAAGCTTGCCTAGCTGATGGTGGAAGCCCTGGGTTTGGTTCTCAGCACCAAAACCAAAAATAAGCAAAATATAAAGAGGAATCCTGGGGCCCAGCGGGATGGCTCAATGGTTTAAAGTGCCTGCTTGGGAAAGCTTGGGCGGCTTCAGGGACTGTAGTTCGATCCCTGGCACCACATGCTGAGCCAGCCCCGCCCTTGGGGTGGGCTGAGCTGGCCATAAAAATGAGTGAATAAACAAAGGTTCTAAAACAAGAGAAAAAATAAATAAAGTTTGAAAAAAAAAAAGAGGAATCCTGGGGCCCAGCAGGATGGCTCAGTGGTCTAAAGCTCCTGCTAGGAAAGCTTAGGCAGCTGCAGGGACCACGGTTCAATCCCCGGCACCACATGCTGCGCCAGCCCTGCCCTCAGGGCAGGCTGAGCAGGCCATAAAAATAAATAAATAAACAAAAGTTCTGAGACAAGAAAAAAAATTAAATTAAAATTTTAAAAAATTCTAAATATGGCTCACACCTGTAATCCCAGCACTCAGGAGGCTGAGGCAGGAGGATTGGTGCAAGTTCGATTCCAGTCTGGGCTACAAAAGTGAGCTCAAGGCCAGCCTGAACTGCACAGCAAGACCCTGTCTCAAAAAAAAAAAAAAAAAAAAAAAAAAAAAAAAAAAAAAAAAAAAAAAAAAAAAAAAAAAAAAAAAAAATCTAAATAAATAAATAAAAATAAAGAGGAATCCTTGTGTTTCCTACTTACCAAGGCAACGACTGGTATAGGCACACCAAATATCTCCTCATCCACTGATCCAAAATTATAGCTTCAAATGAGATTGATCAAAATGTTAGCTATACTCTAGAAATATTCTAAAATTCAGTGATATTTTTAAAATTGAGCAAACTTTTAAAGCATAATCCTGAAAGTTATATCATAAACATGCAAGCATCTCAAGCATGGGATAACACCATTTTCTTCATCAAAGCAAAAGAACTGAATGCAGCAAGCTTTTCTGGCTTGTATGTGGGTGTTCACTGTTACCTTGTGTCCTTTATAGGAGGCAGGACGGAGAGTGGTACAGAAGCCAGGAAGGTAAGGAAACCACTCCAGCACATCTGATCAGAAAAACACACCATCAGAATATAAAAGTAAAGTTGCAAAAACAAAAGAATCCAAGCTAAATAAAAATATGCCAATTTAAAAAGAAGACTAAGTCTCTACCTTATATGCATCAAAACATCCAGTTGTACTGGCATTTGAAAAATCCGTAGCATATACAGCACCTAAATTTACATTGGAAATAATGCATTTGTTACCAAGTGATGTAAATCAGGATCTACCCCTAGATTATAATCTAGACCTCTGTCTACCCTTAAGCCCATTTCAAAATGTGTGCTTCCAACTTGAAGTCTCTAGAGCAAACTCCCACGTAATCTTTCTGAAACCAGGTGTATACCTCGACACCCGGCTGTTTGTCCTCCTTTTTAAACCAGGGAGCAGAAAGTCACAAAGCCATTGTAAGTGCTTTTGTGAACTCTTCTTTCTTGTGGAACTGGGGATTAAATTCAGGCCCTTGTGCTTACCAGGCCAAGTGCTTATTCTACTGAGTTATCTCCCCAGCCCCATTTTTATAAACTTTTAAGGGCTCATAAACTTACCAAGCTGGCTTCAAGTGCAGTGGTCCTCCTGCCTCAACCTCCCAGGTCCTGGACTATATGTGTGTTCTTTTTTTTTTTTTTTTTTTTGCGGGACCGAGGTTCAAACTCACAACCTTGCACTTGCCAGGCAAGTGCCACAGAGCTATCTCCCCAGCCCTGGACTATACATGTGTACCACTACTCCTGGCCTTTATACCAAAAGTCCCTCACAACAGAACTACAGTAACACTACTGTTACTGAAACATGTAGTTATTAGACACCAGAGAACACTGTCCCCACTAGGACAAGCGCAAAGGGCTATGGCCGAACAGGGACGAACTTTCACTCTCTTCAGGCAACTCCTTCCTTTCTCACTCGAGACAGAGCTATCAGGTCTTTTTTACCTTTTGTGAGTTTATGTAACAACCAGGTGTCAATAGTCCCAAAGCAACAATTTTCTTCTTCAACTGCCTCCTGAACCTGGAAAACATAACAACAAAAGGCTAAAGTGCTTGATGAAGTACAGATAAGCATATGCAATGTAACCGCTTATAAAAGCAAGGTGTACAGGTATATGGGAGGAAGAGCTTTCCTACATGTATTTGGGTCTTCACTGATTATATTTGCTATGGCTTATGTCTGGATATCCCACCAGGGCCTTACACAGTCATGGAAGGGGCACTTTCAGAAGCAGCCGTATCTACAGTTTGTGATTGACTTCACCGTCTAGTGCTAGAATTCAGGGTCTAGTGCTACCCGCACCGAGGTGAGCAGCCTACATCCCACATACGGGACAGAGTCTTCTCTCCTGCCCTTCCCTTTTGCTCTTGTTGCTTTTGCTGTCCTCGGCTACCATGAGTTGTCACCCTGTGTCGTGAGCCACCCTGCCCTGGAGCCAGCTGATTATGGACTGCAGCCTCCACAAAATGTGAGCAAAATAAACCTGTCCTTCCTTCACTTTGGGTGGTACTTTGTCTCAGCAAGGAGAGAAAAGTAACACAATCTTCAACAACGTTTCATAGTTTTCTCTTTGTGGTGTTTTCTATCTTTTTTGAGACAGGATCTTGGACTGTAGCTCAGACTGGCGGTGGACCAGAGGTGCCCCTCCTACCTCAGCCTCCCCAGTGCTGGGATTACAGGTGTGCACCACCACACCCGGCCACTCTGGAGCCTGAATTTTGCAGTTCTTTGTTAAGCTGATTCCTAGTATTGTGGTCTTTTTCATGCTATTGTAAACAGAATTGTTTCCTGCATTGCAGTGAATTTCCAGCTCGTCATCAGTGTTTATAAATACAACTGACTTTTGTGTATTGATCAGATATCCTGCAACCTTGCTGAATTCATTATTTCTTTTTTCTTTTTTTGTCTTTTTTTGAGACAGGGTCTCACTATGCAGTTCAGGCTGGCCTTGAGCTCACTTTTGTAGCCTAGGCTGGTCTCGAACTCGCACCAGTCCTCCTGCCTCAGCCTCCTGAGTGCTGGGATTACAGGTGTGAGCCACCACACCTGGCTTTGAACTCATTATTTCTGATCATTTTTTTTAGGAGACTCCTTATTGTTTCCACATAAGAGATTGTGTTTCTGCACCACAGAGACAGTTTTATACCTTCCTTTTCAATTCAGCTGCTTTCTATTTCACTGCCTTGTCTAGCTGTTCCAGGCTAGAACCCCAATACACTGCCGACTGGTAGAGGTACAGAGGCAAGAATGGACCACCTAATCTTGTTACTGAACTTATGGGGCCAGTATTCAGCCTTTATTATCATTTTTTTAAAGATTTTATGTATGTATGTATGTATGTATGTATGTATGTATGTATTTATTTATTTATTTATTTTCTTGTTTCAGAACCTTTGTTTGTTTATTCACTCATTTTTATGGCCAGCTCAGCCTGCCCCAAGGGCAGGGCTGGCGCAGCATGTGGTGCCGGGAATTGAACCGCGGTCCCTGAAACCGTCCAAGCTTTCCCAAGCAGGCACTTTAGACCACTGAGCCATCCCGCTGGGCTCCCTTTTTCATCATTAAATGTGGTTTTTATTTTGTTTTGCAGTACCAGGCCTGAGGACTCTGCATTGAGCTACATGTCTGGCCAATTTTTGTTTGCTTTGCTTGAGATAGGGTCTCACTAAACTGCTAAGTTGTACACACTGGTTTAAACTTGCAATTCTCCTGCCTCCCCGTCATAGAGGGTTGGGATTTAAGTATACACCATTACACCCATCCAGCTGTGTGCTTTTATACATTAGTCATAGCTCAGGCTAAAGAAGTGTCCTATTATTCTTAGTATGTTGAGTTTTCATCATCCAGAGGTACCAGATCATGTAAAATGAACTCCTGACATGCTCAGCTTTTGATTTTGTTTTACTTTGTTGTTTTTCTATTCCATCTCATCTATTTTTCTTTCTTTCTTTCTTTCTTTATGTATTTAGTACAGGGTCTATAGGGTCTCACTACACAAATCATAGTGATCCTCTTGTTTTCAGTTTCCCAAACACTAGGCTTACAGGCATGCACCACCATGCCCAGTCTCGCTGGCTATCTCAGCATGCCCAAAGGGCAGGGTTGTCAGCATAGCATGCTGGGAATTGAACCCAGCTCCCTGTCTAAGCAGGTACTTTAATCTGCTGAGCTCTCCGGCTGGCTCTTCATCACTTTCTATTATAATCCTTTTCTTTTGCCTTTCACTTACTTTGCTCATATTTTTCTAGTATCTGAAGATGGCACGTCAGATTATTAACTTGATTTTCTTATTATTTTTTAAAATTTGGTATAGGGTCTCACTATACAGCTCAGACTCAGTGATTCTCTTGTCTGTCTCCCCACTGCTGGGATAACAGGCATGTACCACCATGCGTGATCTTGGTGGCCAGCATGATGGGCCCAGGGTTCTGGGACTGATGCTGGCACAGCACAGAAATCGAACCCCAGTTTCCACACTTACCTGAGCAGGTGTTTACTACACTGAGCTATATTTCTGGCCCTGATTTTTTCTTTTTTTAATGTAGCCTTACTCAGGCATAGTGGAGCATGCCTGTAATCCCAGCACAGTGGAGGCTGAGGCAGGACGAATAGAGCACAGCCTGAGCTACAAAGTGAGCTTAAGGCCAGCCTAAATTATACAGGGAGATCAAGTCTCAAAAAAGACACACACACACACACACACACACACACACACACACACACAAATAAATAAAAACAGTAACAATAACAAAAACAAGTTTTCCTTTGTTACTTCTAATTCCATTCTGTTCATGGGCAGAGAATATACTTTGTACAATTTTTTTTTTTAATTTTTTATTTTATTTTTTTCTTGTTTCAGAACCTTTGTTTATTCACTCATTTTTATGGCCGGCTCAGCCTGCCCCGAGGGCAGGGCTGGCACAGCATGTGGTGCCGGGGATCGAACCGCGGTGCCTGAAGTCGCCCAAGCTTTCCCAAGCAGGCGCTTTAGACCACTGAGCCATCCCGCCAGGCCCCAACTTTGTACAATTTTGATACTTTCAATTTCAGCAAAACTTACAGCATGAGCTGAAGCATGGTTTATCCTAGAGAAGCAGGGAGACTCACAAGACTGCATTTTCTTTTTATTGGGTGGGGGCCGGGGATATAGCTCAGTAGCATAGTGCCTGCCTAGCTTTTTATTTGGTGGAGTTTTCTATAACTATGTGCTAGATCTGGTTAGTTTTTATTGTTACTGAAATGTTCTATTCCCTTGATGGTCTCTCTCTGGTTATTTTACCCACTATCAAAAAAGTACTAAAGTCTTCAAGTATTACCATTCAATTGTCTATTTTCATGTTTAATTCTGTCAGAATTTTACTTCATGTGATTGGTTATTTGCTTGCTTTTTAAGACACGGTCTCACTAGGTGGCCCAGGCTGGCCTTGAGCTCACTCTGATCCTCCTGCCTCAGCCTCCTAAAGGCTGGAATTACAGGCATGTACCATCATGCCCAGCTGTTTCGTGTGTTTTCTGGCCCTTCTATTAGACACATTATTTCTGACAGACTGATTTCATTATTGTTATAAAATTCCCTTTATAGATAGTAATTTGTTTCTCTTTCAAGCCTACTTTGTTAAAACTAGCATCACAACTCTTACTTCCTATGGATGCTACTTGTATGACATAAGTTTTCTACTCATTTCCTTTTAATATAACTGTGTTTTTAAAGTATATCTGCTCTACACAGTATGTGTAATTGGTATTTTGGGTGCTAGGGATGGATTCTAAAGGTCCTGGACCTCCAGAGCTATACAGCCAGCCCTGGATCTTATTTGTGGTTCAGTCTAAAATTATAATGAGATCTACTACTTACCTATTAGAATAGTCAAAATAAAGACTAATACTAATCTCCATTAGGATGGCAAATGAAATAAAGTGTCCTCACATCACTGATGGGAGCAGTGTGTAAGCTGTTACAGCTACTGTGGAAATTAGTTTTGCCATTATTCACCAACATGGAAAACACACAGACTGATTTGTGCCAAAAATATTCCATCCTATGTACAGTCACAACATTAACTTCTCACCAAGGTAGATATATTATAGTGAAAATGAGAATACATGTGAGCAGGATAGACGACACTGTAATAACATCATGGAGAGAATAGCAACCAGCAGGGAAAATACTAGCAAATTTACTGACACCACAGGTTTCTCTAATAATGTTCACCAAAAGGAGCAGGACAAAAAAGGAGGTACACTGTGCCCTGGGGGTGTAGTTCATATCTTACACATTCTAGGCCCTGGGACCAATCCCCAGCACCACAAAAGAAAAAAAAAAACAAAAACTATATTGCATACTCAGAAGACTGAGTCAGGAGGATAAATATTGCAAGTTGGGAGATGCTGTCTCAAAAAAAAAAAAGAGGGAAGAGGACATGGTGGGAAAGAGGAGGGGAGGGGAGGGGGAGAAGATGATGGTACACTGCATTATTCAATTTATATAATTCTATTATATAATTCCAAAGTATTCAGACAAATCTAAAACATGGTATTGGGCTGGGGATAGAGCTGAGCAGCACAATGTCCTATGTTCAATTCCCAGCAGCTGAAATAAAGTATGGTATCAAGGACACAAATTATAAAGGTGAGAACATTTGTTACAGGGTATCACAATACAATACAATATCTCGCAATGCAGGCAGTACTACACACATTCAGTCCAGTGTAACACTGAGCAGTACACTGATTTGTCCACCTTTCCAGCTGAGATACATTACACAAAAAGGTTCAAAAACATAAGCCACTGGGTTTGGTGGCATGCACCTGTAATAATTTTTCTTTGGGAGATTGAGGCAGGAAGATCACAAGTTCCAGATCAGCTCCAGTAACGTACTGAGACACTGTTTCAAAGGTAAATAGGGATGGACATGGTGGCACATGTCTGTATTCCCAGCACTCAAAAGGCTGAGGCTGAGGAGGAGGATCACTAAGTTTGAGGCCAGCATGGGCTACACAGTGAATTCAAGACTAGCCTATAGTACTAGCAAGACCCTGTCTCAAAAAGAACCAAATAAATAAAGAACTCTGTGAGCCAAGTAAAAATGCCTTCTCTTCTACTCCAATGATAGTGGGAACTCAACTGTCCCAAAATCTTTTGTTTGTGTGTGTGTGTGTGTGTATGTGTGTGTGTGTGTGTGTAACCAGGGATGGAACCTAGGACTTGCACTTGCCAGGCAGGCACTTGTGCCCCTTACCTATCTCCCCAGCCCCTGTCCAAAATCTTTATCTCATTACTATACACAAATCTTTTCTTAGCTCAGGTATTGGGGGCCTGCAACTTAGCTCAGTTGTTTAAGCACCTGCTCAGGCAAATGCAGTTAGGCACAGGGGACTGGGGTTTGATCCCCAGCTCTACAAGCCTTACCCAACCTACCCTTAAGGGCACTGGAGCCAGCCAAAAAAATTTTTAAAAATCCATACCTCAGGCATGTTCTGTATAATCCAGGCCAACCGAAGGGCAGCTTGCTGGGTACTGAATTTAAAATGACTTGCTGTTAAAAATCGCTTGCTTCTAGTGAAAAAGTGAACCACTTGGCAGTAACTGTGAAATAGCTATTTAAAAGAAAAAAAAAAAAAAAAAAAAAAAAAAAAAAAAAAAAAAAAAAAAAAAAAAAAAAAAGAAAAAGGAAAAGAAAAAGAAACATATTTAATGTTATTTGAGGTTTCCATATCAATTCTATGCACAAGCCAACAAACCCAATAACTAATAAGTGACAACTGCTTTGGTATTCTCAGTACTTCAGAAAATGATCATTAATATTATCCTAAATGAATTAACTTAGCTAGGAAAGACTTGCAATGAGAAACTACAGTACCAGCCTGAACTGCATAGTGAGAGTCTGTCTCAAAAAGACAAAAAAGTTCTGGGTGTGGTGGCGTACGCTGAGGCTGAGGCAGGAGGATCAGTGCGAGTTGGAGACCAGCTTGGGCTACTTACAAGAGCGAGCTCAATGCCAATCTGAACTGCATAGCAAGACCCTGTTTCAAAAACAAAAACAAAGCCAGGCGTGGTGGCGCAGGCCTGTAATTCCAGCACTTGGGAGGCTGAGGCAGGAGGATCAGTGTGAGTTCGAGACCAGCCTGGGGTACAAAAATGAGCTCAAGGCCAGCCTGAGCTGCATAGCAAGACCCTGTCTCAAAAAGATAAAAAAAAAAAAAAAGAAAGAAAAATTAAAAAAAGAAAAAAATAAAAGTAAAATATGCCAGAAACACCTCCTTAATCAATAAACTGAACTTTGCACCTGGGCCCCAGTGACTGCAGAATCAGGCTCATGCCATGACAGACCCAGGAGCCATGTGGGCTGGACAGTTCAGTGGTTGTGTGCAATTTTCTACTATGAACAAAAGCTCTCATCATGTTCATGTTCAGTATCATATAGACAAAGGGCTCGGGGCCGTGGTTTCACATCAAGTTTTAAAATTTGAAAGCCAGCAGGACAGCTCAGTGGATTAAGTGCCTGCTTAGGCAAGTGCTGGGCCCTGGGTTCCATCTCAAGCACCACATGCTATGCCGGCCCTGACCCTGGATACACTGAGCTAGCCATGAGTCCAGGCATGGTGTGCACAACTGTAATCTCAGGGCTGTGGAGACTGGAAACTGGAGGATCACTATGAGTCTGAACTGTGTAGATAAACCCTGCACCAAATATATGAGAGAGAGGGAGAGAGGGGGACAGAGAGAAAGAGAGAGAGAGAGAGAGAGCCAGTCAGGTAGCTTAGCAGATTAAAGTGGCTGCTTAGGCCAGGGAGATTCTATTCCCCAACCTGCCAAGCTGGCCCTGCCCTCAGGGCAGGCTGAGAGGGCAATTGAGAATGGGCGCAGTGGCACAAGCCTGTAATCCCAGCACTTGGGAGACTGAAAACAAGAAGATTCACTAAGAGTCCAATCTCTAGAGAGACCCTGTAGAACCTGCACTAAAATAGAAAGGAAGGAAGGAAGGAAGGAAGGAAGGAAGGAAGGAAGGAAGGAAGGAAGAAAGAAAGAAAGAAAAAAGGAAGAAAGAAAGAAAGATAGATAGATAGATAGATAGACAGACAGATGGGCCTGGCTGGATGGCTCAGTGGTCTGAAGTGCCTGCTTAGGGAAGCTTGGGTGGCTACAGGGACCACGGTTCGATCCCCGGCACCACATGCTGTGGGGGCAGGCTGAGCCAGCCATAAAAATAAATGAACAAACAAACAAAAGTTCTGAAACAAGAAAAAATAAAATAAAATTTAAAAATTCTAAAAAAAAAAAAAAAAAGAAAGGGGGTGGGAGGGAGGGATAGAGGGAGAGAAATTGCTCTTAGTAGCCTATACTACATAAGTGAGGTTAACGCCAGCTTGGATTACATAATGAGACCTTATCTGAAAAAAAAAATCACCTGCTTAATTTTAGACTACATATTTCATGTTTTATGACATTTCCCTATAATCACTTTCAAATCCTTTAATTACTGTGTCCTTCCTATAAAAGAAACTCGCAATATTCAACCTTATACATTATTACAGCAAGGTACATTTATATTTATATTAAAAAGGAAAATAATGCCAGTGTGATTATGGCAGAATTTTCTCGCTCAGGTACTGCTATTTTATTCTATACTCATGTTTATTTTAATAAAAATTTAGCATCTTCAAACACTTATCAAGCAAAACTGCAGCTCTGGTCTAGAAGCTCCCTCAGGCACCACCTGGTATAAGTGCAGGGGCTGAGAAAGCATTTCATTGTGAGGCATTCAAAGTCCTTAAGTAGTCAACATAGAACATTAATTACAAGCCGGATATGGTGGCACATGCCTGTAGTCCCAGCATTTGGAAGGCTGAGGCAGGAGATCAATATGAGTTCGAGACCAGCCTGGGCTATAAAGGTAAGCTCAAGGCCAGCCTGAACGGCAGCATGTGGTGCTGGGGATCAAATCGTGGTCCCTGCAGTTGCCTAAGCAGGCACTTTAGACCACTGAGCCATCTCGCTGGCCCCTACAGTTTCATTCTTATTAGTCAGGGAGATTGCAGAGAAATGACACAACCATGGCCAGGGCTGATGCCACAGCTACTGTCACCATCACTACTGTCATCACTGTTATTTACTGATAATGCCAGGCATCATACCCTAGCATCTCCTCATCATCTGCCTCAGTATCTGCCTTATTATGAAAGATGATGACATTTGGATATTTCATTCTTTTTTTTGTCTTTTTGTCTTTTTGAGGCAGGGTCTCGCTATGCAGTTCAGGCTGGCCTTGAGCTCACTTTTGTTCAGGCTGGTCTTGAACTCGCACCAATCCTCCTGCCTCAGCCTCCCAGGTGCTGGGATTACAGTCGTGCGCCACCACGCCCGGCCTGGATATTTCATTCTATGTTTTCCATTTCTCAATGGCAGAAACATGAATTCCCACAAACACATAAAAAACTATGTTCACGGGCCTGGCAGGATGGCTCAGGGGTCTAAAGTGCCTGCAGGTGGCTGCAGGGACTGCGGTTCCATCCCCAGCACCACATGCTGTGCCAACCTTGCCCTCAGGGCAGGCTGAGCGGGCCATAAAAATAAATGAACAAGCCGGGCATGGTGGCACACGCCTGTAATCCCAGCACTTGGGAGGCTGAAGCAGGAGGATTGGTGCGAGTTCGAGACCAGCCTTGGGCTACAAAAGTGAGCTCAAGGCCAGCCTGAACTGCATAGCGAGACCCTGCCTCAAAAAGACAAAAAAAAATAAATAAATAAATAAATAAATAAATAAAATAAATGAACAAACAAAAGTTCTGAAACAAACAAACAAACAAAACCTATGTTCAACCACAAGCCTCCTGAGGACCGTCTAAGATACAGTTGTTAAGTATCTAATCTAACATGTTAGTTTTAGGGTAACTATAATTCAATTTCATTCACTTGGAGACTATGTGTTTGTGTATTATGTTTTTCTTTTTCTTTTTTTTTTTCTGGTGGGACCAGGGTTCAAACTCATGATGTTACATTTGTCAGGCAGGCACTTGTGCCATGGAGCTATCTCCCCAGCCCCTCTTCTTATGTTTTAAAACGACAGAAATTATCAATTAAGCCTACAGTTAGGCAATATTTACCAAAAAAAAAAAAAAAAAAAAAAAAAAAAAAAAAAAAAAAAAAAAAAAAAAAAAAAAAAAAAAAAAAAAAAAAAAAAAAAAAAAAAAAAAAAAAACCATTCAAATCATAAGCGATAAGAAAAAATTACCTTCATCATAAGAGAATTATTGCAAGATTTTACAAGTTCAGTCGCTCTTAGGTCTTGCCAACTAATGAAGTTGTGGAAATGCTTTCCTGTTTTCCTAAGGAAGATAGAAACAGTATTTTGAGACTCAGCACAAACCACAGACTAAAGATCTGCCAGAAGAGAAACAAAACTGGAGCCCAGTGATTCCAAAGTTCGATGAAACTTTCCAAACAATCTCTCAAAATTAAATAGAAAGGAATGGCCATGTAGTTTGATGTGAAGGTACATGGTTCAACCCCTAGAATTTTGGGGGAGGGAGAATAAAAAATACAGTTTCTGGGGCCGGGTGGGATGGCTCAGTGGTCTAAGACGCCTGTTTAGAAAACTTAGGCGGCTGCAGGGACCATGGTTCGATCCCGGGCACCACATGCTGTGCCAACCCTGCCCTCAGGGCAGGCTGAGCCTGCCATAAAAATAAATAAATAAACAAACAAAAGTTCTGAAACAAGAAAAAAAAAAAAAAAAAACCCTACAGTTTCTAAAGTCCTTGGGCCAGCAAGATAGCTCAGTGGTCTAAAGCGCCTACTTAGGCTACCACAGGGACTGTGGTTCGATCCCCGGCACCACATGATGCACCAGCCCCACTGCCAGGGTAGGCTGAGCCATTCATAACATGAATAAATAAAGTTTAAAGAAAATTAATAGGGGCCAGGGAGATAGCTCTGTGGCACAAGTGCCTGCCTGGTAAGTGCAAGGTCGTATGTTTGAACCCCAGTCCCTCCAAAATAAATAAATAAATAAATTAATTAATTAAAGTCCTTTTCCCTTGAGGCTCCTGCGTATCAACCTCTGGCATCTATACCCACCCTGCGGGCCCTGGCCCTTGCACATGCTGGGCACACCCTGGGTGGCTGAGCCACACCCCCTGCCCTGGTGTCCTGTAATCTTCAGCATCAAATTGCTGTCTTATCTCCAAGCCTCCTCCTACGTAAACCTAACCATGTTTGATTCTCAAGACTCATTACTCACCTCACTCACCTAAGAGCTCTACACTTACGGTCACATCTTCACTGATGTCAACAAGTACTATTTGTAAAGTCTTTTGTGCCAGGGATAGGGAGCTGACCAGACACAAAAACATGGTATCTTTTCCCTGAAGAATACATTTTTCCCCCGATGAATGATGCTTTCTACTATGGAACCCAAAAAATATTGCTCAACTGTGGCTAGTGTGACTAAAGAGGAATGAAGGGAAGAAAGCCACAGATGCAAGTGGTAGCCGGGCGTGGTGACGCACGCTTGTAATCCCAGCACTCAGGAGGCTGAGGCAGGAGGATCGGTGAGAGTTCGAGACCAGCCTGGGCTACGAAAGTGAGCTCAAAGCCAGCCTGAACTGTACAGTGAGACCCTGTCTCAAAAAGACAATTGGAAAAAAAAAAGATGCAAGTGGTATTAGTTTGTAATATGGTACAAGACAACCTAGAGAACCAGAGCCAGGTGTGGTGGTGCACACCTATAATCCAGCCTAAACTACACTGAGAGACCTTGCCTCACAAAACCAAAAAAAAAGGGTTGGGGGAGCAAAGACAAGGAATGTCGAGTGGCAGCACAGATTCTAAAACTCAGCCCTGACTTGCAGCAATTTTCTCTGTAAGGATAAAAGGAGAGACTATCAGTCCTTGGGGCCGCACTCAAGACTCATCCTGGTGGCCAGCGATGCACGCTGGGGGCCGGAAGCTGGTGAGCACCCTGCTTCTGTGTCTCCGTGACTCACCTGCACACACCCCAGCTGAGGTCCCTGAGCGGCTGAGGTCCCTGAGCGAAACAGTGACTGAAGAAGCAAAGCCTTTTCTTAGAACAAAAGCAACTTAAAAGGACCAAGCAGAGGAGGTATCATTTAGAGGAATTTCAGAAAGCAGGCCCAACACTTCACTGATCAAATATTCTGAGAAAAACTTTCATCTGAAAAATGTTGCAACTGAAGAACAGGAAGACTCAAGCAAGGGCTGGGAAACATTAACACCACGGTATTTCCTGGCTTCTGACAGGCAGGGAGGAGAAAAACAAACAGAAGAATCCAAGTTTCAGATTTCCCAAGTGCAGTCAGGAGGAAAATAAAGCTTCCAGGGCCAAGAGAACAGGGATGTACCACAGTCACAGTAGGGGGTAGAGGGCGCAGAAACAACGCACAGGGAGGACTGGCATGAGCTGGGCCTAGAGCAAGGGACACGCTGTCCGGCCAGGCTGTTCTTTCTTCTCTCATGAAGTGGCAGGAAGCACAACTTCTGTGTTGTAGCTTCACCACTCCTGGGGAGCTGGTGGAACCTACTGGTTTTGTACAGCAGTGCTTTGCTGGGCAAGTGAGCAAAATAAGGCTCCACTTTTCAAGCTAAAAGAAAACGCTGGATGCCTTTCTTCAAAATAGATCAGTATTTCTACTTCCATAAGCAGAGTGTTTGAGCCCAGTGTGGTGATGCATGCCTGTAATCTCAGTATTCAGGAGGCTGCGGAGGCCAGCCTGGGCTACAAAGTGAGCTGACGGCCAGCCTGGTCTGTGTAGCGAGACCCAAAAAAAAAAAAAAAAAGAAGTGCAAAATCCATACAAGAATAAACACATTTCAAAAAAACAAAAAAATGAACTCAAGCTGGTACAGTGGCCCCCACTGTAATTCCAGCACTTGAGAGGCTGCAGCTTCAAGTTCAACGCCAGCCAGGGCTCCACAGTGACTTCAAGACCAGCCTGAACTACATAGGAAAATCCTTTCTTTTTTGTTTGTTTGCCTTTGCAGGACAGGGCTCAAACTCACAACCTTGCACTTGCCAGCAGGCACTTGTGCCATGGAACTATCTCCCCAACCCGGAAAGATCCTTTCTTAAAAAACAAACACAGAAAACCACAAATAATTATATTTGAAAGAAATCTTTAGCCGGGTGTGGTGGCTCACGCCTGTAATCCCAGCACTTGGGAGGCTGAGGCAGGAGGATCGGTGCGAGTTCGAGACCAGCTTGGGCTACAAAAGTGAGCTCAAGGCTAGCCTGAACTGCATAGTGAGACCCTGTCTCAAAAAGACAAAAAAAAAAAAAAAAAAGAAAGAAATCTTTGCTGGGGGTGATGGCACAGCCTATAACCAGAGTAGCTGGGAGGCTGAAGCACCACGATTGCTAGAAATTGGAGGCCAGCAAGGGCTACTTTATGAGTTCAAGGCCAGCTTGCCCTACATAGTGAGACTCTGTCTAAAAAAAATAAGCAAGCAAGATCTTCCCACAATAGCAGCAAAAAGTAAGAGAATCTGATTCTTCTAGAACTAGGGTATGGTCCTAGTATCACAAAAAAACTTTGCTTCAGAGTACTCTGGCCTTCCTGTCATGAGTGACACAGCACCTGGGGGCTGATGAACAAAATCTCTGGGGCCAAAGACTTGTCTCCAAATCCAGCCAGAAGTGACACTTTTAATGAGCCCCTCACCTAAGAACACTCTTGTTTGGGCTTCCCTATCACCCAAGTCTCAGATTTGCCTTGGTCCTGCTTGGTCAGTTTTTTCTTCCCTCTTTTCCAGTTTGGGGACCCACAAGATAACCATTATTTGCTACAAACATGTACTAATACAAACAAAATGTTTAAAAATTGGGGGATCTCATAGTGTAAATCCTCTCCCTGCTTTTCTCATTCCAGATCTCTCACAGAGAATGCATCTACTCTAGGTATCCTCCATACTGATAATTCTCTAGTGTCGGAGAATTCCATCCCATTCTACAATGTCTGGGGACATCTGTGGGTGTCACAATGCAGGGTACTATGGAGGGTGTTACTCAAGTGTCTACAATGCCAAAGGTCAGTTCTCACAAGGAATTATCTGGCTCAAAATGCAGTAATGTGACTAGAATTCTACATACAACCTGTTTGTTTTGTCTTTTTGAGACAGGGTTTCCCTCTGCAGGGCAGGCTGGCCTTGAACTCACTTTGTAGCCCAGGCTGGCTCCAACAGGGATCCAACAGTAATTCCCTTGCCTTAGCCTCACAAGTGCTGGTGTTACAGCTGAGGTTACAGGCATGTGCTGCCACACCAGGCCAGATAACCTGAAGTAATTCATGCCTTCGTTTGACAAATACATTAGCTGCTAAAGACTTTTTATCTGCAAGGGTAGGTGTACAGGCTCTACAAATCAATCTCTTTTTTTTTCTTTCTTTTTTTTTTTTTTTTTTTGTCTTTTTGAGGCAGGGTCTCACTATGCAGTTCAGGCTGGCCTTGAGCTCACTTTTGTAGCCCAGGCTGGTCTCGAACTCACACCAATCCTCCTGCCTCAGCCTCCCGAGTGCTGGGATTACAGTCGTGCGCCACCACGCCCAGCTTTTTACAAATCAATCTCATACATCATGCTCAGAACAAAATAGCAGCCATATGGACGCAACAGGTTGTACCCCAGTCGCCTCTGAGTTATTCCCACATTCACACTGTCTAAAACCAAGTAGTACTTCAGGGCTCAGTAAAGTAAGTGCTTGCCTGGCAAGCCCAAGGTCCTGAGTCAATCCCCAGTATTGCTAAATAAATAAAAAAGTAAAATCAAGCACTTTATCATTTTCCCTTCTACCCACCTGACCCACCAACCCATTCCTCCTATTGTACTCTGTAACTCCTAACACACTGTGCCAAACATCAAGGTCAGAAACACTGCTACATTTAAATTTCTTCTTCTTGGCTAATACTGAACCAAAAGCCAAGTCCTTTTGCATTTGCTTTCAGTGTATTTGTCAGACTCAATTCCATTCTTTTCTTCCACTTTTCTTCCCAACTGCCCAAGCTCAATATTTCCTTTAGAGTCTAATGGTTGCTAACAAAGACAAATTTTACATTTAAATACATACACACACACACACACACACACACACACACACACACATACATACACGCACGCACACACACACAATTTAAAGGCAATATGCAGGTAGTAGAAATAGCACATGCTTTGCAGTTGAAAAGACAATTCATGGCTGGGTATGTATTAGTTCTGTGACACAGCACCGGGCTAGCATGCCTGAAGCCCTGGGTTTAACACTCAGCATTCAAAAAAGGAAGAAAAAAGCAGAATCAAAAGCCAGAAACACCCCTCCCCCTCCCTCCCTAAAAAAAAAAGAAAAAACAGAAACACAGACTACACCAAGGGGTAGACTATAGTTCAGTGACAGGGAACAGTCTAGCAGATCTAAGACACTGGGCTCAATCTTTGTGTTAGGGGAGGAAAAGATAATCTGGAATGAACCCAGGCATGGTGGCACACACCTGTAATTCCAGCACCTAGGAGGCTAAGGCAGGAGGATCGGTGTGAGTTTGAGACCAGCCTGGGCTACAAAAGTGAGCTCAAGACCAGCCTGAACTGCATAGCAAGACCCTGTCTCAAAAGAGAGAGAGAGAGAGAGAATCTCAAATGTTGATTCAACTTCCTCAGTGGCCTATATAAACTAATTTCTCTGTACTTTGATTTTTCTGTAAAAAACAAACATAAAACCCAAATAATTGGTTTGTACTAAGGGTGACAGAGACTTGGGCGACCACCGGAAGGCAGTCATCAGGCTCATCCACAGGTGTCTCAGAGGTTAGCAAGGCTCACAGTGTCAGTGTGAGGCAGTTGAGATCAGGTTGCCACCATGGCACTTGGCTCTGTTCAGGGGTAAGGTAATCTCTTAGATCTTCAATCCCTGCTTGTGTGAAAAGCCAATTTACCCAGAATAAAGGAGAATTTTTATGGCAACAGCAATCCCCTTATTGTTATTGTTACTCAGTTCGAGCTCAAGTGACAGGCAGAGGAAAGATAAGCTGGAGAGTAAGCCTGTTTTCAGACCTCTTAGCCAAGGGAGAAGCTCCCCAAAGGCTGTGTAGCCACTTAGCCCCCAGGCCCAAGCCCAGCAACAGTGCTTTGCTCACCTGTTCCATGTAATAAAAGTTGCTCTCTGTGTTGAGATGCCAAGACCAACCACCTGGCTCATCTGTACTCCTGCAGCTGAAGGCGAAGACCAAGAAAATACACATTTAAAAGCCAGTAACACTTACAGTGTCACAGCATAGAAAGCAATTGTCCAATGCAATTGGGACATGTTCAACTAGGTATAGCTCAGTGTGGATGGCAGTGCATGCCTTTAATCCCACAATTTAGGAGGCTGAGGGAAGAGAACCAATTCAAGGCCAGCTGGAGACACATAGTGAGACCCTGTCTCAAAAAACTAATCCAGGTATGGTAATGCATACCTGTAATCCCAGCAGCAGAGAGGCTGAAAACAGAAGGATCACCATGAGTCCAAGCTACATAGTGAGACCCCTTACCAAATACATAAATTAAAAAAAAAAAAAAAAAACTTATAAGGGCTGGTAAGATAGTTCAGCAAACTAAGCGCCTAAGTATAGGGACTGGCTTTGATCTCCCTAGCATCACATATCTTGCCTGCCCCACACCCAGGCGTGTGGGGCACACTGAGCTGGCTACCAAAACCAGGCAAAGGTGGTGGCACACACCTGTAATCCCAGCTCTGGGCAAGCTGAAACAGGAGGATCACTATGAATCTGAGCTGCATAGAAAGACCCTGTACGGCCGGGCGTGGTGGCGCACGCCTGTAATCCCAGCACTCGGGAGGCTGAGGCAGGAGGATCGGTGCGAGTTCGAGACCAGCCTGGGCTACAAAAGTGAGCTCAAGGCCAGCCTGAACTGCATAACAAGACCCTGTCTCAAAAAGA
>PVJA010038579.1:0-19681 GCA_004027025.1 Myocastor coypus
CACTGTACTTTGTAGAATGATTGTGAGGACAATATGCAATATGTCAACTTTCAAAGAAAAGAAAGGGGAAAAGAAAAAAAAGTAACGTGGATTTAGAAAGGTTAATGTTTAATTGTTTGATCAATCTTATATACCTATATGTATTAATCTAAACTGATCTGATGATGAAAATATGTAATATAGCCATTGTTAAATTTAAAAAATAAAAATTTGAAACAAAAAATAAATAAAAGGGCCTTTGAGACTTCAAAAAAAATAATAAAGCTGGTCTTTACTTTGTAAAAAAAAAAAAACATTTCTCTGAGCCACAGTTCCTTTTCTTTTTGTTTTTACTTCATCCAAATAGCAGGACAAAGTTACAGTTGCATTGAAAAGACTATCACATCCCTGTAACTAGGTATCATGAAACTCATTTTTAAAGGGTTATAGAAAAGGACAAGTTCTGCAGAAAAGGAGCGGGGAACAATAAGTCTGTGTGATTTATAAAATATGTAATGGCATGGATAATTACAAGGACCACAAACCTACTGAACAGCAACACGTGAAGAGTGATGTGTGGTGAATTGGCAAAAAAGATCAGAAGAAACCAAAAGAAGGAGATAGAAACAGTCAGAAAGGAGCAGTTGTAAAACTGTTATAAGCTTGGAAGCCTGTTGTGACTGCCGTGAAGAGAGTGGGTGAAAATGGGAAGCCAGCTCAGGCACTGTGCTGCTTTTTTACATTTGAAGAATCGCACATCCAAAAGAGATGCACAATCAGATTCCTTTTGTGACAATTATTTATTTTGGTGGGAAGAAATAGAGGAGATATTATTCATAAATGTTGGTCTTGCCCTGTACATGAGGTTTATTTTGTTTAAAGAAAAGCTGAGTTCATCAAAACATAGGTCTCAGAAACTTCTAGTGAGTATTAAAGAAAATGATCAGTCAATAAAAGAGAAATACAATTTGGCAAGAAGAGATTGAAAAATTCTTTGGCTTTGCAGTTAAAGTAGTCTGGCAATTACCAGAGATAAGGAAAGCAAAAGAGGCTTTGCCCAAAGTTTGTTCATTTTATAAACAGGTAGGAACATCCTGTGCCTTTCCCCATCTAATTATAGTCTATAAATATTTGTTTCAGTTTTAGTACACCTGTTTAATCGTCTTTGGATATGTTGTTATATGCATTTCTTATTTTTCTGTAGTTTAGTTTTAGTCCTTTTTTGTCGGTGTACTTTAGTCTGTCAGCGAAAATAATAGGAGTTTAAGATGCTGAACAAAAAGTCAGCAAGGTACATTTGTATTGGATACAACATTATTTCAGTAAAAAATAAAAGTAAATAATTTCTGTCTATCTGGGTGTAAAACAATAGCTTTGCAAATATTCCCCACTGGGGGAAATTTCACTGTGATCTGAGCCACAAAGAGGATATGTTCCTTATAGCTTAAGGTGGAATTCAATGAGCATTGATACTGTGTATTATTGGAGATGATGCCCCGTTTCATATATCTAAAGCCAAACCCTTTGGTTGAAATAACCTAAGCTGCTGGCTTTGTATTTACCTAGGATTCAAGTATCTTCAGTCTTGTTCGACTTCCTAGCATATATATTCTTCACCAAGGGCTCTTCACAGTCTAAAATTGCTAATGCTGTGGCAGCCGCCTTGGCTTTATTGTAGGCAGGGGAATAAGTGGTGGCATTGGTGAATTTCTGAGAAGCTCTTTGAAAGGTTCAGCAAGGGATCAGTAGAATAAGTACTTGGCTGGCATGTGCAAGGTTCTGAGTTCAATCCCTGTTATCTCAAAAAAAAAAATGTTTCAATGAGCAGCTTTCTCAGAGATCCACTAGATCCACTCACACTTCTGCTCATATTTCACTGGGCAAATGAAGTAAACTTTCAGTGCTCAGGGAGAAGAGATGTTAGAAAATGGAAATATTTTGTTTGGACACATTGCCCTCCTGGAATGATGGCTGAGTTCGTCGAACAAGGAAGAAGAGAAGAGCAAATAAGCAACAGTCTACTTGAATCAATTAAGTATGGCATCTAATATCTAAATACCAGAACACAGTCAGCCCACATAAAGTTGCTGCTCAAACCTTCCTCTTTCGTGCATCAGGGCTCCATGCTAATGTTAGCTGTCAAGTCCACTTATATCATATTCCTCCTGTGCTCAACAAGGGTGGAGTTATCCGTCTGCTTTATTGCTCAACATTCCACTGGTTTTATTGTCTGACCATGGAGTTGATATCAGAATATTTGACTGAGCACTGAGAAGTTGTTCATAGTGTATTTTAAAAATGTATGACTTTGAACAGTAAATCCAGTTCATCTTGGCAAGATGTCCTGTCTGTGAGAAGCATGCAGAGACAGATACCAACTAAGCACAGGTCCTTGTGGTGACTTTAGAGGAATATAGGGAGCACTCCTTCAGGGGTATGCTCATTGTGTGGAATGTAGTATGGCATCATTTTTAAAATATTTATTTATTTTATGTGTTTAGTACAGAGTCGCACTATACAGATTTGACTTGTAGTGATCCTCGTGTTTTCGGCCTCTCAAGCACTGGGATTACAGGCATGTGCCACTATGCCCTGTCTCAATCACCATCTCAGAGTGCCCCAGTGGAAGGGTCGGCACTGCAGGCTGGGGATGGAGCCTCCAGCCTCTGCATCTGCCTAAGCAGGCGCTTTCGTCTGCTGAGCTATCTGGTCAGCCAGGGGATCAACATTTAAACTATTACTGTGCTTTCTTGTAGGCTTTCTACTATCTTTCTCTCTACCAACTACCACTTCTTTTCTAAGGACCCATGCTGGAAGTCAAAGCAGATACATTTGCATGGGATGTGACTTTATCAGTGGGTAAGCCTACACTCTTTGACCCATATGCCTTAGTACTGAACTGGGGACTAAAAGACAAAAATGCATCAATGCCTCTGATAGGAGACACCTAAAAGGCTATCATCAGACAGTAGAAAGATGGGTATCCAGATTTCTTGCTGGTATAGACTGTATTTCTTAGCCATAAGACAGACTGGAACACTGAAAGAATACCCTCACATACAGTTAAGGGTCTCACTACTACATTTTAAAAGGCATTTCAGTGAACTTTGCTGTTCATGGAAATTTCTGGAAGAGGTTAGCAAAGTGTTGGCAGAGGTGCAGTCTACTGATACTGTGTTTGCTCCCGGAGCTGTCTGGGCAAATGTTGAGAGCAAATGCCTTATAGAATTCTTGCCATGTGACAGTGTATAATTGAATCCCGTCCCAATATAGGCTGTAGAGTTGATCTGAGGGAAGAAATCCTGCTTTGTAAGATATGGGAGATTGGAATATCTTCCTAAATCTGATCATAAAAGTCCAATTGACCAGTTTGGAATGAATCCTCAAATACAGAGTGATGGTGATATTTTCTTTCTTGATGGAGTCATTAAATTACAAAACCAATGCTGTGCTCCTACTGTGTTGGCCCTTCCCCACAGCTGAAATAAATTTGGGAAGTGTATTCCAATGTTGTGTATGGAGGAAACAGGAGGACACCATTTCTGTGCCATCCAAATGAAGCAAAGGTCATTTTCCCACATCATCCTGAGGCTTGATAGTAAACTTGGAGAACATACTTGGCTATTTTTTTATGGGGAGGGCACTGCTGTGGATGGAGGAAAGATGGGCTGCTTCTCTTTGACCCAAATGTGGCGCAGCTCAGGTCACATCCCTTGGATTCAAACCTCTGAGAGAAATAAATGCGTGTGATTTTTATGGGTTAGGCTTTCTTTTTTTAAGTGTTTTCCCAAGCAGAAGGAAACGTGCAGCCTACCATGTGTTAAAAGGCCAGTAGACACTGTTACTTTCCGTATGCCTTAGTTCATTTTGTGTCTCATAAATAAAAGATTTCTAGAAAAATATGGAAAATGTCCTTATCCTAAATTAGGAAAGCAGATTTGTTTTCATTTCCTTCCCTTCAAGTTGGCAACCAGGAAAAAGAAAATATTTTGACTTCCATAGATGCTGTTGTGCCATCTTCAGCTTCCTTCCTAGCCCTGGGTTTCTGGGTATGTGAAGGGTGCCTTTCAGGCCAGTTCTGGTCAGACGTGATCTCTCTCCCCTTGACAGGGGTCCTGGTTCTTGGCGAACGGAGCTTGCAGCAGGCAGGCTTTGCTGCCTGTAGGAATCTAAACTTCAGTCACATTTTTCACCTTCATCTTTTGCCTTCAAGATAGGAATGCAGTTTCTTAATAATATTCTGCTGAGTTGTCCTGTACAAAAAATAGTAATTTGTTTCATCACACTTGAAGTATGTTTACAAAGCCTCCTTGTGATACTTAAGAAGAAATTTGCACCTTCAAGAGGTCTGGAAAAGAAAATTCATCAAGGCAAAACTATGTACCTACCACCTCATTCATATAGTCATTCAGAAGCAAAGCACCTTTGAGTTTCTGTTGTGTCTCCAGTAAATGAGGTAACACCAGGCGTATAGAAATGAGAAACACAGATATGGCCCACTCTTTCATGAGCGATAGGCTGGGAAACTATGTCTGTCTCTCTTAGTCTTTATGATACTGTCATTCTGTATTTCTCCAATGGTTTCTTCAACTTTTGTCCTTTGTAACCACATGACTGTCACACTGGGATTCCTATTCTTCTATGAATATATCAGTTGTGTGTTCCCAAGAGCCTATATACTGACTCTTCTCTGTACTTGAAAAGATATGCACATTACAAGCTTCTTGATATAACTTATTTCCTGATCAGATGGAATTAAGTGGGATCATGTGACTGGTTCTGCAGCATGGTATGTATGGAAGTACCATGAACTATCCTCTTGGCCAAGGTTGTAAATTATCCTCAGGTTCTGTCTAAGCTGCATATTAAAATAGTAGCATCTCAGTTGGGAGGACCCTCCATCAACTTGAGTCCATGAATAATTATAAGAATCAGAGTTCTCTAAAATCATATCAAACTTCAAGCATCACAAAAACGTTGCACTAAATCACTGCATTCTTGTTGTTAAATTGTAACCCTGGAATAGCATGTCCTACACTGAATAAAAGCCTCATGTGAGTAGTGTAGAAACTATTTCCATATTTTATGAATAGGAAAACAGAAGCATATAGAAATAAACTTGCCCATAATCATGCAGCTACTTATCTGTAAAACCTGGATTTGAACCAGGTAACCTGATTTCTAGCATTGTATTTTTATCTCCATGATAATTTACACTAAAAACACAGAAGGGAAAGATTTAAAAATAATCCCAACCAAAGGAGGAAGGGTGGAAATTTCCAGCTCAAGGAAGCTGCTTTGGAGTGGTATACACAAAAGGATCTCAGTTAATATTAAGTGAGTGAGTGACTCTTTTTAAGGAGCACTGTGTTTCATTTCTATCACTGCATAACAACATATCACAGTTAGTGATTTAAAATAGCACCCATGTGCTATGTTAGCTTCTGTTGTCTAGGAGTACAGGTCCACTTAGCAAGACCCTCCATTCAGAATCACACAACACAGTGAAGACCTTGCAAAGGTCATGTTATTGGCAGAATCCAGTTCTTTGCTTGGTACAACTAAGGTGATCCTTTCCCTCTGGTTGTCAGCCAGTGTCTTCATTGTGCTCCTAGAGGACCTGAAAGTTCACTGCCTCACGGTCCTTTCCTGGGTGTTCTCACAGCACGACATCTCAGTACTCCAAAGGCAGCAGGAGAATCTCTCTGCAGTAATGACTGTGGAGTCTTAAATATCATATTCATTCATGGGGATAATACCTCCTCCTCTTGGCCATACAAGGTAATCTAATCAAAGGAAGGACAGTTCCATCTCATTTCAATTCCTGTTTACAGTGAAAGGAACATTGTGTACACTGGAGGTGGGATTTTATAGGCTGTTACACAGTTCTTCTTAGTACAAGGCGCAAATAAAAAGAAACTGGTAAATTTCATGGTCATTCTAGTGTACTGGTTATGCAATCATTAAGTATAGAATCCAGCCTTAAAATATGTGGATAGACAAAGGAAACAGTCTATATAAATAATACCTCAAGCAAAGATGAAGGAATTAAGACAAAACACATAAATCGTACCTAGTATATGAGATGGGATCAAGGTTAAATAAAGACAAATATTCTGTAGATTATTAGGATAAATGAATTGGTGATTTTAGTGTATTTCAATATAGTGACTCTTTTAAAAGTTCACTTCATGGAGGAATAGCTTGAGTATAATAAAGTACATCCAGTCTTACATGTTGAAATAGATGATTATTTGGAAATAAGCTCTACAAAATGAAAGCAATAAACTGCCATCATCACTGAAAGAGGCTTACATGTACTTTTACGGTCCAGATATTTTTCCACACTAACTCCAACCTTGTATAATCTTTCCAGCACTTCTTTAAGCATCCCTTAGGTTAAAGATATAGTCATTTGTTACTCAATACTTGAGTCAGAATGCTTTGTTTGAATCTGCATTCTCTCAATTACTTGCCTGATATGTGACTTTGAGCAATTTGCTAATTTTTCTCTTCTTTGGTTTTATTATCTCAAAAGTGGAATAACACTTATCTGAAAGAATTTCTATGAGAAATTTAGTGGATATATAAGAAATATAAACAGTGTTTGGCATATAATAGGCAGTAAATTAATGTTTATTGTTTTATCTTCTTGTCAATATTGTTTAACTCAAATAAAAACCCACTATGTCGACAGATAGTGGAAGAGTATATTGAAGCCTTTTTCTGCCATGAGTTTCCCAAAATATTAATGCTCCAATTTCTTCCTTTGTTTGGAGTACAGGCATACTTCATTTTGTTTTGCTTCACTTTATTGCACTTAAAAGATGCTGTATTTTTTTTTTAATAGAAGGTTCGTGGTAAGTCTGTCTTGAGAAAATCTATTGCTATGATTTTCTGACAGTGCAGATGGTCATTAGAATGTTTTGCAATAAAGTCATTTAAAACAGAGTACACACACTGTTATTTTACACCAAATGTTAGTGACAATAAACTACGTGGGATAGTGTCAATACAACTTTCATGTCCACGAGATTTCATTTTGTTGCAATAGTCAGGAGCTGAACTTACAGTATCACCCAGGTATGCTTGCATTTTCACTTATCTTTACTTCAAGCAGGCCCACTCTGACCATCTTCTTTGTAAACATAAATTTCCTGGTCTCACCCCATCTGTCTCCCTCCCTTCTGGTGATTCCCTAACCTGTTAAACTTTTGACTTTTCCTTAGTATTTATTGCTGTCTAACATACTACAGTATGTATTATATTTGTTTTGATGGTTTATTTCTTCTTGATAGAAGGTAAGTCCAATGAGTACAAGAATACCTATCCCATGTTGGGCCAGGGATATGGCTCAGCAGCATAAGGGCATGAGTGGCAAACACAAGGTTCAGAGTTCCATCCCTGGTACCACAAAGAAAAAAAAGAAAGAATATCCATCCCATGACAACATTCAATAAATACTTGTCAAATGAAGGAAATGGGCATTTTCTATGTGAGCTTTATATATACTATCACATGAAACCCATAAAACAAAGACATGCAATGTAGATGTTACAACTATCATTTAGTAAACAAAGAAAGCAAAACTTAGAGAGATGTGGTAGCTTTCAAAGATACATATTTTAGTTGGTGGCACTCCAAAATGCACTTGTTTGTCCACGGAATACCATATGCAGGAGGCCTAGGGCAGATGTGCTGAGTCAGTTAGTTGCCCAGCTCTAGTAATCCGCAAGCAATTTCTACGTTTTTTTTTTTTTTTTTGGTCTTTTTGACCACAGGGTCTCACTGTGTAGTTGAGGCTGGCCTTGAGCTCACTTTTGTAGCCCAGGCTGGTCTTGAACTCACACCAATCCTCCTGCCTCAGCCTCCCGAGTGCTGGGATTACAGGCGTGCGCCACCACATCCGGCTAATTTCTACATTTATACACACTGGATTTTAGATTCACTAGCTTATGCCAAGCCAATGCCTTATTCTTGCCCTGCTGCATTTCTAAGTACTGGAGTGGCAGGAGCCTGAGGCATATTTCTAAAGGCTGGGCTCTTTTTTTGGTTGGACTCCACTAGGTTTAGCATTATTTTGCTTTACTTCAAGCAGGAGTTGCGGGAAATCAAGATTTGAACTATTGTAGTAACTCTGAATCAGGAACATTCTAGCACAGGAAAATTTGCATTTTTGTGCCAAGATGTTTCATACCCAGTTTTTTGAAGCCAAGTCTACCAGAAAGTTGTTGCTCATGGACACTGGAAACATAGTATGAGTTTATTTCTTTGCTCTATCTGTCTTGGGAGGGATTTTCTGATGCTAGGCCCTAGGACCAGAAATTTGAGCAAGGATGTTTTATTTGGGAGGCAGTAGGGTAAGGAGGTAAAACATGGAAAAAGAGGGAAGCCTATAAAAGGTGTTAATGAGTTTGTTACTCTTGTGGGGAAGTGCGGCTCAGTTTTGCTGACAGACTTTGTAGAACTGTAGCAGAAGTGTTCCACTAAGAAGTGATTCAGTAAGGTTGTATATGGCCAAACAGTATCCCCAGGAACTGCGAAGGCCTGTTTGTTTGCTGTGCCATAAAATATTAGAGCATCTATCTTAGGAACATACTTTAGAGTGGTATAGCACATGTTATAAGTAATTTAGACTTTCAGAGATCAGAATTCCTCCTCTATACTGCAAGCTAGGACATGATCATCTTTATGTTATCCAATCCTGGAGGAACTCTACCACATACTGCTACTCTGTCTACTATTTTTGCTGTGAGTAATAAAGTGTCTTTTGTCTCTACTTCTGGTTTCTCTTGTCTTCAGCCATCATCCATGAACTGACAGAATGACATATTAGCTTGAAAGGAGAGTAAAATGTCAGAACATTCAGTTTTGGAGGACCTGTAAAGGTGGATCCAGAGTATGTGGACAGAGTTCTGTGACTATCATATGTTAACCTGATAGTGTAAAAGTCTCTTTCTGTCTCTCTGTCTCTGTCTCTGTCTGTTTGTCTGTCTGTCTGTCTCTTTCTCTCTCTCTCTCTCTCTCTCTCTCTCTCTCTCTCTCTCTCTCTCTGTCTTTTTTTGTGTGGAACTGGGCATTGAACTGAGGCCCTTGTGCTTCTTCTGCTGAGCTACCTCTCCAGCGCTCTGTTTTGTCCCTTATGTTTGATTGAATCTCAGAGATAATCCTTGGGTTTATTTAAGTACTATTAGCCCTATTTTACGATTGCAGCAAAAAATATTGTGGGGATACCAATGAGCATGAAAAAATGTACTACTGACAACACAATTTGTATTTCACCCTTTTTTAAATGTTTCAAACATTTATTGATTCAATAGTACTGAATACAGAAAAAAAAAAAAAAAAGATTCCCGATTAAGCATATTCCGCTGTCCAGGCAATGGTTATTTTTAAAACTTTATATTCAGTATTGTCTTCACCATGATTGAAAGCAGACATGGTCTTGTGACCTCCCAGAGGATAAGTGTGTTGCAACTCACACGCAACTCCTCACAGTCCTAGCTGGGTCCTTCTCCGGTGTCTCCTCTTGGAGTTGTACCTGGTTTTATTACCTGTCTTCATATGAATACACTGAGGAATGGGGCGATTCTGCCTTTGCTTCTTTGCCAGGAATCATTTGATTCTGAAAGTCTTGTGAGAAGACATGATTAGCATAGTAGGCAAGAGCACGCACTTGATGGCGGACTGAAGCAGAAGAGAGCTCACCCTTTTCAGTGCAAGACAAATTTTTGAATTTGGATAGAATATATTCATCAGTGGGTGACCATTATAATCACTATTTTTAAAACTAATGATGTTGAATGTATTGGAAAAATGATTAGCATTGTGTTTTTTTTTTTTTTTTCCTGTGGTTCTCATTTCCAAGGAGAGTTTGAATGATTTGTTTTCTGAAAAGAATGGTGCTTTTCTGCGAGTTTTCAGGAGACATCTGCGGGCTTATTTTGTCTTCACCCCTACCACTGGCCAGATTGTCTGGGTAGCTGCAGCTCTTTATTCCAAAGAAATGTGTCTGAAATATATTGAATTTCAAGAAATTCGTGCAGATTTACCTAAATTCTGTGTTTTCTTTTGTTTTGTCTTTTTTGTAAATAATCCTTGCCACATCTTGTTAATATTACTGGAAAGAAATGTGTCCCTGCCAGTTTTTTTTCCTTAAAGCATATGATAACATAGCAATGAAACAGTTTAAAACAAGTTAGTAAGATGGTTACAATAATTAATACCACGCATATTATCGTGTTCATAGTAGTTATTCAGAGGAAAAGATGCAGACCTGATATTTTGTCTAAACAATATTAGTACAAACTTTTATTCTTAATGAAATAAGATAAGTAACTGGATATTTACACTAACACTCTTGTGTATATATACATATATATATATATATGTATATATATGTATGTATGTATATATATGTATATATATGTGTATATATATGTATATATATGTGTATATATGTATATATATATGTATATATATATATTTTTTTTCTTTTTGAAGTTTCTAATAACAGGAGGAAATATCATACCAGGACTTATAAGTAGATTGTAAGTCAAAGATAACAGTATGAATCAAAAAACAAAAAAATAATTAAATAATATTGAGAACATTAAATAAACATTAACTAATTAAAAAAGTAATTAAATATTTCAAAGCAATATTCCAAAATTCAAATCAAATAGTGAGATGAGTCCAACTTAGAGGGCAGAATGTTGTGTATCATATGTACGAATCTGCAATCAATTCAAAGTACTCGCATAGTATTTGAATAAGTTAATATATATGAAAAGATCAACTAGGGAAAAGTTTCCATGGTAGTAAACAATTAGTAAGAATAAAACATAACATAAATACAGAAATGGCAAATATATGACTAGAACTTCTAACAGTTTGGGAATGAGACATTGCATAAATTTCTAGTATGTCGTGGACACAGACAGTGTTCATGACGCTTACTGGTTGCCAGATGTCACTTGTGAGACTGAGCTACTGCTATTTCCTTGATATCCACACTGTAGAACCAGACAGAATCATGACCCTTAGTGAGCAGAAGTCCATTTGTAGAGTATGATGATGGGCATATTCACTTGCTCTGTACAAAAGAATACTTGAAAGACTGCTTTTGTATACCTCTTTTTTCTCCTGTGTTTCTTTGCCCTATTTGGTAGGTTCTTTCCATTTTCCTTCATGGACTTGTGGTCATTTTAACCCCTTTCTGGAATATCTTTCAGTGAACTCTGTAGGGTTGAATTTTTCATGAAGAAATTCTTTAATTCTTCTTTGTCCTGAAAGTATTTCACTTCTCCATTGTACTTGAAAGAGTGTTCCAGGTGATATCAGCCTGGGCTGGAATTTATTTTCTTGCAAGATGTGTACTACTTTGCTCCATGCTCTTCTTGACTGGATGGCTTTTAAGGCGAAATCTGCCATTATTCTGATGGGTTTTCCTTTAAATGTGATCTATTTTTTTTTCTACAGCAGCTTTTGCCATAGTTTTCCTCTGATGAATTTCTGGGAGCTTAACTATTATATGTCTGGGCGTGGTTTTAATTGGGTTGATGTTATTTGGGGTTCTATGTGCTTTGGTTATCTGAATGTCAAATTCTTTCCTCATATTTCGGAAGTTTTCTGCTATTACTTCTGCCCATATAATTTTCTTATCGTTTGTGTTGATCCCTTCTTTGTCATTGATGTTTATTAGTTTTATGTTGTTCATCTTTGCAGTGTCTTGCAGAAGTTGAATTATTTTTTGTTGCATCCTGGTTGTTTTTAAGATATGTTTTCTTACATTTTCATTAGCTGCAATGGTGTCTTTAGCATCTGAAAGTCTATTTTCACTGTCATTGAAATGGTTTTTCCAGCTTGTGATTCAGGGCTTAAGTTCCTGTGTAGCACTTTGAATCAGCTTCATGCATTCTCTTACATTCCTATATTGTTCATTCAAAGAGTACATCATTTTCTATTCTCCTCTATTTTTTATCAGTATCTTCTTTAGAAGCACATAGTACTTCTTTCATTATAATTATCATTTCTTTTGTATTTCAAAATATTTTTCTGGTTTGATTTCTTCTATACCTTTCTGCAGTGATTTTTTTTTTTTTACTTCAGATGCTATTATTTCAGAGATTTCAGGTGTGTGATTTTCAATTTCTTCTATACTATTGTGTCCTGCATTTGTTCTGGGTGAGTTTGGGCCTGAGGATGCATTTTGCTCCTTCTCTTTGTCATTTTCTTTAGCCCTACTTTTGTGTAGAGTTTTGGTAGAGTTCTGACCTTAACACCAGATCTGGATCTGTCAAGTTCAAACTTGTCCAGGTGTGTATGGCTTCCATCTGGCTGCTGTGCTCTACTTCTTACTACCACAGCCCTTGAAGGTGAACCTGCTATGCCACTTTTCCAAGATGTTCCTCTCTTGGATCAGCTGACTAGGTCTTGTCTCTAGCTTCTCTACAGGGAGTTCTGTTGCAGTTTTCCACACTGGGCCTGTTTGATGGATGAAATTCCACTCACATGCCAGGCCTTATTGCTGAGTCACATAAGTTTCTGGCAGGCCCCTGGTGGTCTCACTCACATTCTAGGCTTGGTTACTGGATAAAATGAATTTCCACTGGGTCCTGGGCAGTCCCATTCACGTGTGGGACCTGACTGCTTGGCTGAATGAGTTTTCAGCAGGCCCTTGGCAGTCCCCCTCACTAAATTTGGTGATTCTGGACCTTTTCTTGTCAATGTCCATGTCGAATACTCAGCTGAGGATATGGTTGACATCGTCTCAAACCCATGAACCATTAGGGAGAATGGATATGCTTACTAATATTTTGCCCTCATGTACACGAATTTTTTTGTCTCTGTTTATAATTTTTGGCAGCATTAAATTATATGGAGTGTAAAGTCGACCCAGCAACCAGGCCCAGCCTGTGTGGGAGACTGCACTAGGCCCACCATGAACTCATTACTCAGCAACCCTGGGCCCGCTGGAAACCTGCTCGACCCAGCAACCAGGCCCAGTCTATGAGTGAGACGTCCTGGAGCCAGCGGAAACACTTTTGACCCAGCAACAAAGTCCAGCATGAAAGTAGAACTTCATCCATTAAACAGGCCTAGTGTGGAAAAATGCCACAGAACTCACTGTAGAGAAACTAGAAACAAGATCCATCAAGCTGATCCAGGAACAGAACATCTTGCCAGAGTTCCACAGCTGTTTCACCTCCAATGGCTGCAACAGGAAGAAGTGGAGCTCATCATGCAGAGCCCAGACACACCCACTTGGACTTGGTAAATTCACATCTGGTGCTAAGGTAAGAACTCTAGCAAAGCTCTACACCAAAAGTCAGACGTCAGGGCTATACAAAATGACAAAGAGAAAGAGCAAAATGTGCTCTCAGGCCCTGAGCCCACCCTAAACAAATGTAGGAGATAATAGCATAGAAGAGATTGGAAATCACACATCTGAATTCCCTGAAATAATAGCATTTGAAGTAAATAAATAAAAAAAAACTGCAGAACGGTATAGGGGAAATGAGATCAGAAATAATTTGTGGATTAAAAAAATGACTATCTTTTGTAAAGGAAATACTAGGACAACAATATGCCTTGTACCGAATACTGGAAATGTATTACTAACGTGTTTTGAGACTGTCACATTGTTAGTTCTTATTAAATGTAATTAAAATAAAATACAGAAGACACTGATAAAAAATAGAGGAGAATGTAAAAATGATGGAATCCTTGAATGAGCAATATAGGAAAGTAATAGGATGCATGAAGCAGATTCAAAGTGCTGTACAGGAACTTAAACCCTCAATGACAAACTGAAAAAACGATTTCCATAAAAGTGGAAAATGACTTTGAGACTATAAAGACATCATTGCAGCTAGTGAAGAGCTAAGAAAAGATCTCTTAATAACAACTAGGATGAAGGAACAAATAATTCAACTTCTGCAAGTTTATGTGAAGATGAATAATTAAGACTAATAGGCATCAGTGAGAAAGAAGGAGTCAATACAAATGATATGAAAACAATATGGGCAGAAGTAATAGCAGAAAACTTCCCAAATATGGGGAAACAATTTTTTTAAATGACAGCCACCTTTTTTTTGTCTTTTTGAGACAGGGTCTCACTGTGCAGTTCAGGCTGGCCTTCAGCTTACTTTTGTAGCCCAGGGTGGTCTCGAACTCACACTGATCCTCCTGCCTCACCCTCCCAAGTGCTGGGACTACAGGCATGCGCCACCACACCCGGCAGGAGGAACAATTTGACATTCAGGTAACCAAAGCATACAGAACTCCAAATAAGATCAACCCAATTAAAATCACACCCAGACATATAATAGTCAAGCTCCCAGAAATTCAGCAAAGGAACAGTATACTAAAAGCTACTAGAGAAAAGAAACAGATCACATTTAAAGGAAAATCCATCAGGATAACAGCAGATTTCTTTTTATAAACCATCCAATCAAGAACAGCATGGAGCAAAGTACTTCAAGTCTTGCAAGAAAACAAATTCTGGCTCAGACTGCTGTACCCGGCAAAACTCTTTCATATTCAATGGAGAAGTGAAATACTTTCAGGACAAAGAAGAATTAAAGAATTTTATGATGAGAAAGCCAACTCTGCACAGTTCACTGAAAGATATTCCAGAAAGGGACCAAAATGACCGCAAGTCCATGAAGGAAAATGGAAAGAACCTACCAAATAGGGCAAAGAAACACAGGAGAAAAAAGAGGTATACAAAAGCAGTCTTTCAAGTATTCTTTTGTACAGAGCAAGAGAATATGCCCATCATCATATTCTACAAATGGACTTCTCCTGCTCACTAAGGGTCATGATTCTGTCTGGGTCTACAGTGTGGATATCAAGGAAATAGCAGTAGCTCAGTCTCACAAGTGACATCTGGCAACCAGTGTCATGGACACTGTCTGTGTCCACGACATACTAGAAATTTATGCAATGTCTCATCCCCAAACTGTTAGAAGTTCTAGTCATATATTTGCCATTTCTGTATTTATGTTATGTTTTATTCTTACTAATTGTTTACTACCATGGAAACTTTTCCCTAGTTGATCTTTTCATATATATTAACCTATTCAAACACTATACGAGTACTTTGAATTGATTGCAGATTTGTACATATGATACACAACATTCTGCCCTCTAAGTTGGACTCATCTCATTATTTGATTTGAATTTTGGAATATTGTTTTGAAATATTTAATTACTTTTTAAGTTACTTAATATTTAATTAATGTTCTCAATATTATTTAATTATACTCTTTGTTTTGTGATTCATACTGTATCTTTGACTTCTAATCTACTTATAAGTCATGGTATGATATTTTCTCCTAGTATTAGAGACTTCAAAAAGAAAAAAATATACATGTATATATATGTACACACACACACACACACACACACACACAGAAGGGAGTTAGGGTAGTTATATAGCTACTTTGTCTTAGTTCATTGAGAACGTTTGTACTAATATTGTTTAGACTAGAAAAGAATAATGTGAAGCATATAATTTTTCTTTTTAATTCTTGTACATTTTTGTTATTTTTATCTGTAGCATATCATATATTATGTCATAAATGGTAGTCTTTAATATTAAAATTTGCAACTATTGAATGAAATTTTTTATAAATTCAAGCTACTTTGTGTATTGAAATAAATGTTCTGAAATTTGTCATTAATTCTAATACTTTCAGTCTCTTCAGTACCTATGTACACAGTTGTATTTTCAGCAGATTACGACTATATGTTAGAAATAACAAATACATCATGCCAATTGCTTCTACCACAGCAAATATCATTATATCCATTTTAATAGTGAGAAAATAAATTCCATGTTTGTAAGTGAACTACTATTGGTTACCTACAATTGATTGAAATGATAGACTTTAAGTGATCTGACATAGAGTTAAGTGTAAAAATCTAATCTACCATCTTCTTATTTTTTCTGTGTTCTTATTTTAACCCAACTCTGTGCTTCCTAAAATCATGTACCTAGAAAAAAAATGAGAAGTGCAGAGAGAAGCTAGAAGAGTTGGGGTAGATAGAACAGAGGAAAATAACATTAGTTACTATGTGGACATCAAAATATCATTATTTGCCAGGTCTTGATTTATTGACCATAGGAATTTTTTTCCAGTTTTCAGGGTTCAGTAGCATTGCCATATTTATATACTTTGACATTTAATTTTGTCCAAATGTCACTAAAGTACTGAATTCCTTGGATGACTTTGCACAACTGTGATAAGACTTGGTAGTAAAGTTTCTGATGTTAACTTCAGAAGTGGTATGACCTGGTATCCATTACTGCTTTATAGAATCACAAAGATGTCTCCAAAACTGTATCCATGTTTACATCATCCTATTCTTTATTTCAAGTGGAAAGTCACAATTTCTTCTTTTGTCTTCATTCTGCAGAATCTGCTAAAGTACTTTAGAGTCTGAATTTAGTAAGAATGTATCCTGTTTCTTCCTGTGGTTATTTTCAAAAGAGTCCTGGAAAGAAGATGAAGGAATTTTCACTTGTGAATATAGGAATTTGTTCCACCACCTTGGAGAATATATTTCCTCTCCAGTGTCAAGTAGATATATTGAAATTTTCCCATTGCATGAGAAAATAGAGTCCAGGAAAACTCGTAAGAGACTAAGTGTTGGTTTCCATGTTTATAATAACAATCTGGCATTTCCTCAATTCATAGTTGAAAAAAGAAATGTTTTGTTAAAAAGTCAAATGGTTCTTATTTCAATGTAGTTCAGTATTGGTCCACAGTCTGCAGTATTTTAGTCATAAAGTCAGTCAAGTTTGAGGTGTATGTACAGAATAACAAATATTTTTCATAGTACATGACCTGTGTCATGAGTACTGTCTCATGGGATATGCCATTTAAAGTGACCAGTGTGGACCAAGAATTCCTCAGTTCCCTTGTTGAACCATCTGTTTCACATGGAAGTGGAAATTGAGGTTTTGCAAGTTGGGCTTCCAGCTATGACTCACATGAGGAAGGGCTGGACTGGCTGTCTGATCAGTAAATGAAACAACATAAGCATAATCAACTCCAAGACGTGAAAACCACACTTCTCAATTCTTGCCAGTGCAACCCCATATGGAAATTTACTATAGAAAATACTTCAATGAATTCATATGGCAGATTGTTGGAAAATCTCTTTAAGAAAAAAGTTCATTTTATTCGTAGTTACTTTCTTTTAAGAACGATATCCTTGATTTTATTTCAGGAACTGAAAATTAAGTATCCTTTTTCTTTTATCATTCTCCTGAATTCTTCAATGAAAGTATTTTATTTTATTATTTATATGCAAATGTTTGTAGTATGTAACAGTTATGTTTATTTTGGGGGACTTGGCACATGTATATAACATGTCATGATAATTTTCCATCCCTTTGTACACCTGATTCCTCCCCTTCACAATTGCCTTCTCCACTTCTTATTTTAGAGCTTATGTTTCTAAAGTGTGGTAGTATCACAAAGGAGTTCATCTGTCAAAGACTCTGTGTGATTCCAGTAATTTCTGAAATGAATTTTCAAGAAATAGCTCTTTTGATTTCTCAGAGAGCATAATACAATGTGCAGGAAACGTGAAATATCACCTAAAGTGAAAAAAACAAGATCATCCAGGAAGCTGTATTATTAATGTATCTTAAAACATAATCATTACCCAAAACAACAGTTCATATTTTTACTCTGAACACTAGTTATTCATTTTTGGGAAATATTAGATAAAACAAAACATGTGGCTTGATTGCTTCCCATAATGTGCCCTCCAAAGTCTGGAAATATGCATATCACTTAACTCATGTGTAGTTGAGTTTCAGAAGTGTCGAAAAATAATGTTGATATAAGCAAAAGTAATTTTGAAATAGCTCAAGTGTTTTATGTGAACTTCTTGGACACAATCAAATATTCAATACCCCCAAATAGTGCTTAACATGTACTCTTCTCTCTCCTGAAATTCAGTTATGAAATCCAACCCTCTTTTAAGTGCTTTTCAAAAATCTGAAGAACTTGCTTTGTACAACTGGAGACTCAGGCAGTTACATATTGAAGCAGGATAAACCAGAAGATCTTTAGCACTCTGGAAGGGGAAGTATCTAGGAATATTTTTATATGTGAAATTTTGGGGTAAAGTTTTTGGATAAATGAATGATTTGCTTAGGTACTATAAATCCTTGAATGGTGTATTTTTGAGATTTCATCAATATTAACTCTAAATCTCTTGCTAGAAAATCTAGGTTTGAGAGTTGATTCATAATCATACTTTCTCTTATTCTAAATTATTGTATGAGTTTCTTTAGTTCTCCTTTGATTTTCAACTTTTCTTAAGTGTTGTGCACAAAAGAGTACTCTCAATTCATTTTTCTTTTTCTTTTCTTTTCTTTTCTTTTTATGAAATTTGTACAGGGTCTCACTATGCAGCTCAGACTCATGCTGATCCTCCTGTTTTCTGCTGGGATTACAGGCATGTGCCACCATGCTCACATTCAGTGACTGGTTCAGTGAATTCAAGGGTGGGGCTATTGTGGCATGTGAGGACTGGGATTGAACCCTTGTCCCTGTGCTTGTCTAAGCAGGCCCTTAGTCTGTTGATCTATCTCACCAGCCATAGTACTCTCAATTCAGCAATGGACTAAATTTTCCAGTCTAGGTGTAAATTTAGATGTTCAAAGAAATGGAGCTACAATGGGACAGATTCTTCAACAAGGTACAGGATCACAGAGGAAGGACATTTTCTTAGCCTGAGGCGTTACAGAAGTGATAGTGGTATAGGGTGCTGAAAGTTTGTATTTCATAACTTTTACATATGTTGCCACATCCTGCCTCATTTTGAAGCGAACTAAGCAGTCTAGGAAGAGCTTCCACATTTGTTTATCCCCCTGGAATGTTCTTCAGACAAGAAGTCTGCTTTTAGCTCTAGGAGATACATATTTGAATCTTTTTCATCACTGCAACAGAAGTTTTATTTCTTGACCTGAAGTGCTTGAGTGCACTGATTCCTCTGCTGAAGCAATTAGAAAATCAAGTCTGGTAGCACCGGGGCCTGTACTGTGAAATCACAGGGGTATAGGAAATACACGCTGGCTCTGTTGCTATGGCAACAAGTGATTCTGCTTTTTGCTTCTAGGGTAGGTCATAGTGAGGGAGGAAAGAAAGAAGGAAGGAAGAAAAGAAAGGAAGAAAGAAAAGCAAGCAAACAAGCATGAAAGAAAGAAAGAAAGATTAGATAGATAGATAGATAGATAGATAGATAGATAGATAGATAGATAGATAGATAGGTTGAACACCGTGGGGCTTTCTGGGGACTTTGAAGCAACATCCATTAGTTGTCACAGTGTCAGTCAGTATCATGTGGCCGATAACATGCAACCAGTGAAAACAACATTTTATTATGTTCACACAAGAATAATTCTACCTAGTTAGACTTTTGCTGTAGAGAAATTTGATCATAGAAGCAGGCATTTCCACACAAGAACTTCTTTTAGTGTTTTCCCCTGTGTTTACGGGTGTCTTGAAAGGGGCTTCTAGCCGGGCATGGTGGCACACGCCTGTAATCCCAGCACTTGGGAGGCTGAGGCAGGAGGATCGATGTGAGTTCAAGACCAGCCTGGGCTACAAAATTGGGCTCAAAGCTAGCCTGAACTGCATAGTGAGACCCTGTCTCAAAAAGACAAAAAAAAAAA
>PVJA010038580.1:0-19670 GCA_004027025.1 Myocastor coypus
AAAAAAAAAAAAAAAGAAATGATGGACAGACATGGCCAATATATCATTTCATTTAAGCAACTTTAATTTCCCACTAAAAATACCGTATCTTTCCTGTCTCACTGAATTCACTGATTGATGTATGTCAGTCTAGTTATTGCTTATACTATTTTCTTAAATTTTTCTCCCTGAAGAATCAGTAAATCTCCAAATGGATAAACCCAAGCTTATCACCTTTTAAATTTACATCTTCATTCTGCCATAGCAGTTGGTGTTTGTTGACCGTTTCCATTTTCTTGAAACTTTCTCCTTTTTACATTTTCCCAAACCTTTTCTTTATGATACACATTTACTTATGGGTAGTTATGGGTCACCATTAACTACCTGAAGTTAGGATTAATGATTTAATTTTTTAAAAAAATTGCTAATACATGCATATTCAAAAAGTATGAGTAGGCCAATGAGATAGCTCAGTGGACTAAGCACCTGCCTGGGAAAGTACAGGAATGGGGTTTGATTCCTGGCACCGCATGTCGTGCTGAGCTTGCCACTGAGTCTCGGCGTGGTGGAACATGCCTGTAATCCTCCTGCTGGGGAGGCTGAAAATAAGAGATCCCTATGAATCCTAGCTGTGTAGTGAGACCCTGTACCAAATAATAAACTTTTTTTTTTCACTTTCAATAAGCATTAATTTTTAAATAACTCTTACAAATACATTTTGTGTTTAAGTCACTCTTCTAAAAACAATTATAGGGGTTGAAGATGCAGAAAATGCAAGGTCCTGAGATTGATTCCTGATAATGCTCAAAATTTACTTATTTATGTATTTATTTATTTATTGTTTTGAGTCCTTACACTAGGGAGACTATATGATATTTGCATATGTAGGTCTGATTTATTTCACCTATAAGTATATGTTCAAGATACACCCATTTACATATGAAGTCTTCTAGTTTATCATTTCTTATAGCTGAGTAATACTCCATTTTATGAAAATACCATGTCTTTTCAACCATTCTTCAGATGATGGGCATTCTGGTTGTTTCCAAGATTTGGCTATCACAAACTGTGCTGCTATGAATATAGGTGCACGGAGATCACTATGATATGATGTTTTCAGTTCTTCTGGAAAAATTCCCAGTAGTGGGATAGCTAAATTGAATGGGATTTCCAGATATAGTTTTTAAAGGAGTCTCCACCTGCTTTCCATAATGGTTGCATCAGTCTGCATTCCCACCAGCAGTGGAGAAGCGTTCCTTTTTCCCCACAGCCTCTCCAACATTTGTTGTTGGTTGATTTCTTTATGGTAGCCATTCTTTCTGGGACATTAACTTTATAAAGGAAAAAAAAATGTGTTAACAAGTACAAAATGAGTAATAAAATCTTCATCTCACACTGACTGCGCAGTCTCCATTTTCACTGTCACCCACCATCGATCTTGGTCTCTTGGAAATAGTTTTTGGATCATAAAACCTAAGAGGGATGCTTTCGCCTTGAGCAAGCCATCACACCCTCTTGTGACAGGTGTCCCTCCTCTTCCCTGACAAAGGAGAATTTCTTGACTCTGAAGACATTGACAGAGAAGAATTTGAACAATCAAGGCTTGCTAAGTTTCTCTATGTGTGTGTGTATGTGTGTGTGTGTGTGTGTAATTTTTTGTATTTTTTAATAAGGGTCAACAGAGTCTCACTACCTGAATCAGAATTATAGTGATTCTTCCTGTTTTTCAGCCTCCCAAGTGCTGGGATTGCAGGCACACAACATCATGCCCAGTCTCAATTGCCCTTCAGTGTGCCCCGGGGGCTGGCCTGGCACAGAAGGCCTGAGACTGAACCCCTGGCCTCTGCATCTGCTTAAGCAGGCACCTTAATCTGCTGAGCTGTTTGTCAGGCCTAGTTTATTAATATTTGATTCAACTTTTTTCCTATCATATTTCTCCACAGTTCTCTATCTTCCATGGAACTTAGCATTATTTTTTATTTATTTTATTTTATTTTATTTGTCTTTTTGAGACAGAGTCTCACTATGCAGTTCAGGCTGGCCTTGAGCTCACTTTTGTAGCCCAGGCTGGTCTTGAACTCACACGGATCCTCCTGCCTCACTCAGCCTCCCAAGTGCCGGGATTACAGGTGTGTGCCACCACGCCTGGTGGAACTTAGTATTAAAATAATAAACTTTTCCAACTTTTTGGGGTCTTCATTGTCTTATGAAGCTTCCTAGGTGATGTGAGTAACCATATCTATACACTTTTTGTCTGGTTTATGTCCTCCTTTTTTGTTGGTTGTCATTCTAGAGACCTCAGCCATTAGATCTAAAAGAGATGGCTCAAAAAACATGTCTGTGTTTCTCCAGGGTAGACAATACAGTGAACATCTTCCAGTTTACATCACAGACAGAGGTGAGTCACAAGTTAACACTTCCTCAACACATTTCACAAGATAACACTGATAGTTTAATGAAGATATTCATCCTGAGCATCATTTTGATGAAGAGCCATACATATTTTTACAAAACTATCACAGGTATTACTGTATACTCAACAAATCCAGGTATGGCTTCCTTTCTTTGTAGAAAGAGAGCTGGAGATGGAATCCTTATGCAGGAAGAGAAGAAAAAATAAAAACATAATGCTGAGAGTACATTCCTCATGCAAACGACAAGATTCCATGAATTTTGATAACCATGCCCTGCACCAAGCTCCAGAAAATGGATGAGTACATTAGAAAAAGAAAAGCACAGTTTTCCTGGCAACCTAGTTGCTCGGGAGGGAGAAGAGCTGCCTAACTGTCAAGTAGGCTCCTTCAGGAGATAGTGACAATGGCACGTGGAAGCTGGTGCGTGCTGTGGCAGAAGCATAGGAAAGACTCAAGTAGCACTGGAAGTCTTCCTGGTGGCTCTTTACTACCCATCCCTCCTTATGACCCTATGACTTTGGGCCTTTTTACATGCTTATGTATATTTCAGGGTAGAATTACCTTTTTTGTTCTATCTTTTCTTTCCATTTCTTTGATGCTTCTGTGTGCCTATGTAAGAAGAAACAAAAGTATGATAAAAAGAGTAACCAATACTTTAGCTTAAAACAAACAAACAAACAAACAAACAAACAAAAAAAGCCCAGTTATGTTCTGGGTTGCTGAAATTGTGGGGGACCGGTGGCTGCACACTCACTGCTGCTGCTGCTGCCTGTAGTTAGGCCCTCCCCATCACCCCATCTCCTCAATCACTGTCTGGCCAGCACTACTTAGAACTCACTACTGGAGTAGCTTACCTCCACTTCTTCTCAAAAAAATCTTTACTGAATGTTTCTGGTGGACATTTTGGAGCAGAAGGCAAAGACTGCTTGAACACATCAATTAGGTGGGCTGTAACTTTGAAAATACATGCATTTAGGGTTTATCTCCACTTCTCTGCAGTACAGCACAATCAACACTCAACTACTCCTTGGGATTTCTTTCATAGCTTAAACTTAATCTGTAAGTGTTCGACAAAATGTCAGTGGCCAAGCACCAATACAACGGTGAGCATACTACTTTTTGAAATATACTGCTAGGAAATGCTCATAATTGGAATGCAAAATGCAGTGCCATCCTGTTTCTCCCGTGTCACTAAGGAAACTGTATTCTACTTCTTAAGTCTGTCATATCAGAAATAGCAAATCTTAAATTACCATGATTCTGAAAATGTTTTTGTAAATGTATACTTGTTCCTTCAACCTAAGGATCCGAATATAATATAATTGTGTGGAAATTTGGGTAATGATTCTTTGGTTTTATTCCTAGAATGTGGTGCTGGGGGCCCTGAACAGCAGAGTTAAAAAGAGAAAGTTTCCAGTTTCCGTAATTCTATAAGCTTAACTTAGGGAGATTTGAACAAAGCCAAAATGTTTCTATATCCTTAACTAGCGTAGGCTTTGACTTTCAGAGAAAATAAGATAATGTGCAGCATCATGTTATCCATCCCTATTTTAGGACAAAGTTTATTTTTTGGTGGATCCACCTCATGGAGTGGCATTTCATGAAGTAGTGTGAGTGGATGCTGACCTTGCATCACTAGTGTCATTATGTCAGGGCCAACTATAAGTATACAAAAGGCTGTCTGCCTCCTGAATCAGTAAACGTATTTACATTTATTTTGTTCTTCAGGATTGGATGACCTGTGTGTTTACTGTTGTGCTTGATGACATAGACTAATGGTTACATGCTGAAAAGCTAGAGGGTAAGTTTATCAGATACAGAGTAGAGCACATAGTAAAATTTCAATTCCAAACAAGCAAAACATTTTGTTAAGCTATCAGTATGTCTCATACTAGATTAGCCCCAAAGCCAGTAATAGTTGTTTATCTAAAATTACATTTTAACTATTTGCATTCAGTAAATTGTTTGCATTAGTAAATCTGGCAACTCCACTACAGGGGCCACTCTGTATAAAAGTGGTACTAAAGTGCCAGTACAGGGAGCACAGGGATCATGACAGCTTCTTTCATTCTGATTATTTTGAAGGGAGCTGATAATCACTGTTAGTTACGTGTTACTTTGTGATACTGTCATATTGTAAAGAGAGAAAAATCCAGATAAGCACACCCCCCCAAAAAAAATCACAAACCAGCACCATAGAGGATGCACAAAATGTGTCTATGGGCAGAATAAAGCCCATGGCTGTTAGCTTATGACTTTTTCCATGTGGCAAAACAAACAAAAGAATCAAATGAAAACAGACCAAAACCCCACCAAATTGTCTACTGTGTGTTTGCTATAGATTATGAAACCATCTGATGAAGTGTGTTAGGATTTCCATGACATGCACTGAATGAAGAGTACATTGTACTACATAAAGGGTGAAATTGTGCAAGATTTGCTCAAACATTCTTTGCATATGTATGCAAGGGCATTGGTTAGATGACTGCTCCCTTTCTATATCTTAGCTATGTCCCACAGAGTTGCTAGCATCAAGGTCAAATGTCAGTTTTTTCATTCAGCTCATGAAAGTTAAAGATAACTTAGAGAGACCATTGAGGTTTTCAAGGATTTCCTAGGTCAGGCAGATAAAACAGTATAAAACCACTCAGCCAGTGTGAGAAGAGAGTTGTGACTTTGCTGCCAGAGAAGAGAATGACTGATAAGTGTACTTAAGATTATTTCTTTGCAACTTGTAAGTATATTGCAGGAAAATATTAAATGCCAGTCTTACCTTCACTGACGTGGCTTTTTGTGGTTTCCTCCATTTTTGGGAAAGACTAAAATGAAGATAGAATTACTCGGTGATGATTACATTACACGCAAAATTCAATTTATTTAGAGATATTCTTTAGGTGCTCAAATTGAGCATTTTTGGAAATGACTACAAAATGAATTAGCTAATAAAATTTATTTGATATCTTAGCTATTCCTCTTACTTAAAATTTATCTAAAACTGGGAATTATTTTAAATTAAGTTTTTTTTTTTACTTTTTCTAATTTCTTATTAATTCATTTAATGTTTCAAAGAATATTAATTTCTTTGAAGGACAATAAATCTTTCACTTGAGATTCCTCAGAATTATTCATGACTGGCCAAGTGTGGTGGCACATACTTCTAATTCCAGCACTGAGGCAGGCAGATTGGGTGGGGCTACAAAATGAGTTCAAGGCCAGCTGGAGCTATATAGTGAAGCTGTGTCTCAAAAAGGCAAACAACAACAAATCTAATTATTGATGACCAAAGGAAGAGTCTACAATGTGTTTGTAAAGTTCAACATGTGAAAGATTGAATTGCACAAAAACAAGGGATCATAAGCGAATGCTTTGCAGACGTGGTGCAAGCAGTATGCTGTGACTATGTCTTATGTCATTTTGCTAAATGTCTCTAGCAGGTGAAAGCCCTGGTTGTGTATGATCCGCCTTCTCACCATGACTAGCTTGAGGAGATCTGCAGCATTGCCTCTCTCCTCTTCAGTTCTGGAATCTTTGACTGTCATTTCTTGTAACTCATCTTCTTTCTTCAGAATGTGGTTTATATAATCCTAGATAAGTAGGACAAAACACATAGATAAAAACATTAGGTTTAAGGTATATACATATAGAGACACACTAGAATAGAACTATCAACTTAAAATGTTACAAAAAGATGGATAGTAAGTATGTTCACACAGCTTAACAAGCAATCGCTTGCTAGCTGAATAATGTGGAAGGCCTTTTGCTTAGGAGGTTAATAAGTAAAGACTTGAAAAGTCCGGAAGCAAACCTTTGAGGCCACAAGATAAACCTGCATGGGGGCTTCAGAGAAGCGAGGCTTTTGGTCTGTGCTTTTGTGGTCCTTTTTTTTTTTGCCTTTTTTGAGACAGGGTCTCCCTATGCAGTTCAGGCTGGCTTCAAGTTCACTTTTGTAGCCCAGGCTGGTCTTGAACTCACATCAATCCTCCTGCTTTAGCCTGCCAAGTACTGGGTTTAGTGGATTAAACAGTGTGCAGGCCTTTCAGGTATAATCTTGGGATTATGTCTGCGAACGCACATTGCTTGGTCTATACCTTTGCTTCCAAGAGAAGTACATTTTGCCTTTTACATGAGTATTTAACCACTTCCCATTATGTATTGATCTTCTGCTCTGCCATGCACTGATTATATAACCATAAACAAAACCCATGTAGTTTCTGTTCTGAGAAATGCAGTTGGAAGAGGAGGTGTTATTGATACAATTGTTCAACTAACTATACATTCAGCAGTTATAAGATTACCTCCAAAGCAAGATCCTTTTCATTCACGAACAAATATCAAACGGGGAAGGAAGGGACTCTTTTTTCAGAAGATCACTATACTAGTTGTCCATATAATAAGAAAGGAGGTCTCTGTATGGCAGTCACAAATCCCAGTTGTCACGATGTGTGACCAGTGCCACACAGAGGACTTGAAAGGTTACTTGCAGATAATATTTAATTCTATCCAAGAAGCCCAGTACAGCTGCTTATGAGAGGGCGTGAGGGAAAGACCAGCAGCCTGAGACCCCCACAGCTGGATATTTTGATCTCAAGGACATGAGATGAAAAGCATTCGTAACAAATTATATAGCAATTTTGGCCAGGGACAGGGCCTGAATGGGTGGTTTACTAAGTGACACGTGTTGAGCTAGTTCAGGCAATCTTATTGAGACAGAAGGGCCAAAGTAAGCATCTCTGAAAATGACTAGCTTTTAATTCTGCTGACTGTAGTCCTACACATGCTGCTCTCAGCCCTCAAGTTCTCTATATCATGAGAACTATTGTTCCTAAGGATTTTTCCTGTGGCCACTGTTTCACTCCACGCAATGTTTTACCTTGTTCTTATTTTATTTGTTTATTTTGAATGATTCATACATCTTATGGAAATCACTGTTTTACCTCTCAAACTGCTATTCCTGAAGACTGACATTCATATGTTACATTGGATAAAAGTTGGTGGAGTTCAATAATTTTAGGTTCCAAAGGAACCTAAGAAAGACAAACCAACATTGCTAGTTTTGCTGATAACCCACTACTGTTATGGCCTATTGAACTATATATACATTCTCTTAGTTCAGTGAGAAGAACGATTTGTATTAGTAGTGTTTAGAAAAGATGTCATGTCTGTATAGTGTACACTGAACAATTACTATGAAGACAACAATATGCAAGTTATTAATTATGATAACTGTCCTACTAACCTGTTTTGAAACTGTCTCATTGCTATTCCTTTCTCATTAAAATTAATAAAATTAAAAAAGAAAAACAAACCAAGCAAATAACCAAGAAGAATCATTGCCTCATTTCTGACTCTTTTGAGATCAGATTACCCAGATTCTATTACCTTAAGTGAAACCTGCAGCTTCAATTTCACCTCGCTCTTTATGACCTCATGCTGGATGAACTGGCGCATCTGCAGAAACTTGGGGTCTTCCAGTATGGGCGCTGGAGCACTCATTAGATGTTTGCATTCAATGGAAAGACCCTTCCAAATGTGAGTGCCAAATGGGGGTCCTGGAGTTTTTCTCTGTCAAAACAAACCAAGGCATTCACTAAAGAAATCTGAATGTTTTCACTACATTTTTTAAATTGAGTAGTTATGTAGATACTATGCCAGGAACCACTTTTTGGGAATGCAATTGCATGAAAAAAATCTTGCACTCAAAATATTCTGCAAATATAAGGAAAGTTGATATTGGAACTGGCCAACATTTCCGCTTTGTGTATATTTCCAAGAAATTGAATATTTTAAAATGTTACATGGCTTCCCTCTGAGTATCCCATAGGCATTGTGAAGCAGAGGGGATGCACAGGAATGCAACAACAGGCTGCTTTGGGGCAAATCTATGTGACTATTCCTTAATACCTCCTAAGACACTTAGTCTTTAATTTTGTGGTTCTGTGTTTCTTTTGTGGTAGAAAGATTCTTTGAGAAAGAAACCATCCTGTAGGTAAATAATTTGTATTTTGAAACATTTTCCAATAAAACAGCCATGTCATTGTCATCACTGATGATGACATCAGTGTCATTGACAAAAGCATTGTCATCATTGATGAAATGATATCATTATCATTTTCAGGATGGAAGGACTTTGCTGACAAGTGCCCTGAAGTGTGCCTGCTGTACTTCACTTGAGAAAGCATGACTCCAGGTGACCTCTCAGAGGCTGGAAGCTCATCACATGAGGGCTGCAGAGAAGGAGGAAGAGAATATACGTTTTTCATTAAGCTCAGAGAGAGTTAATTTTTATTATCACACAGTGCTTTCAAACTGGACACAGCTTTGGTGTGATCTTTGAACCTTCAGAAAAGGTACATTATTATGACTCATCTTAAACCTCTATTAATAAATTATAGCACCAGAACATACATCTAAGGTAATTTTTATCTCATTATGTGGATTACACTTAGCAAGCCAAAACAAAGGGGTGGAACATCGTTGTTCATCAGCCCTACTTTTACCATTATAAAATTTATTGTCAGGAAGCAAAAATACAATTAAAAGATATTCTCCTTTGCTGAAATTCTACCATTTCAGTTGCAAAACCCACATGTCATCCTTTACTTTATTGTTATATGCACAGTTTGTGCATTGTTACTATGTGAAGGGAAAAAAGGTGAAGTGAGACCTAAAATTCTATGTTGAAACTAGTAAGACCAAAAAAAAAAAAAAAAAAAAAAAAAAAAAAAAAAAAAAAAAAAAAAAAAAAAAAAAAAAAAAAAAAAAAAAAAAAAAAAAAAAAAAAAAAAAAAAAAAAAAAAAAAAAAAAAAAAAAAAAAAAAAAAAAAGAAAAAGAAAAAAGAAACTAGTAAGTAAGAAATTACAGGAAAAAATGGCATAATAGTAGCAATTCTATGATAGGAGAGGCATAACATGCATTATGTAGAAAGTAGATTTGAATATGATAGGAAGATGTTCCTACCTGCAATATACATAAAAGAAGTAAAATTGAAATTGGATATCCAAGTATATTTCTCTAAAATCCTATTGCCATGGCACACAAAAGTGAAAATGCTTTAAGCAGAAAATTCCTTGAGCTTATTAACAATTTAAAGAAGGCTGAAATATAAGTATCTGAGAGAAGACTAGAAACTAATGGGTGGATATGCATGTAATAAAATTTTGTAGTGGAAATCATATACCTCAACTGGGGGAAAGTTCTCCCATGACCGTGACTGGAGATTAGGAGGAACAATTGTCTCTAATTCCTTCTTCATTAGCCATGGTGTTGCTTCATGAAAAGGGCGAAGGATTGTGATGCTCAGGGTCCCTGGTTGAAAAAGAGTTTTCTCCACTGAAGTTATTACAATACATTCAAGATACAGGAACTAAATTCATCAAACTCTGTTGAACTGTGTTCTATGTAAAAAAGATTTGTAAAACCCGGACATTACTTTTAAGGACCCGATAATCTCAGAATAAGATAAGGCTGCTAGTCACTGTAACACCTAGAGACTGGAGTTTGGTTACTTGCAGGTGATCAAGATTACTGATAGCTCATTGTCCCTCAGTAAACTCATCGAAATCCTATTGTAAACTTTCTCTACTTCAGCTAAACCCTGCACTTCTGCTCTTGTCATAGGGTCTACATCACATGATTGCTTCTGGAAGATACTGTTCTGGTCTATGGCAACAGCTAGGTTTGTAACTCATATGAGCTCTAAGTGGACCTTCCATAGTCAGGGTGACTGTGTATGTCCATCTGCAATTCAAACTATTCTTTGCCTTCCCAATCTCATTAAAAAATTATTTATTTATGTGTTTATTTATTTATTTATTTATTATTTAGTGCAAGGTCTCACTGAGCAGCTTGGACTCCTAGTGATCCATCGCTGCCTCAGTGCACCTGCAGCATGGGGCTGGTGAGGCATATGGTGCCAGGGATTGAACCCTGTCCCCTGTGCTTGCCTAAGCAAGTGCTGAGTCACTGAGCTATCTCATCCAGCCCCTATTCTCTTTGAAAAACCAACCAGAGTATTATTTTCTCTCCCAGCTTCAATTTACTCAATTTACTCACTCTCCATCTGTGCTTTTAGTTGTGTTTTTTTTTCTCCTTTGTGTTCTAATATTCTGAGAAAACCCTTCTGCCTACCTGAATTATCCGTACTGATCTAGTAGCTCTCAGCTCACATGTCTTTGGAGGAGCTTTCTAGACTATCTCAGGTGTCTCTGCTAGTAGCTTTCATGGAGCAGTGTATCTTGCCTTCATAAACCATAGTCCATATTTGTAATTATCTAGTTAGTTGTGTGACTATATAATTAATTCTTACCCATCCTATTGTATCATAAGCTTCATGGAAATTGGTTAGTACATATTGTAGCTCACCATTATGTTTCTACTACCCAGCCAATGCTTGGGACATGTAGACTTGTCAAGTGATGCCACTTAAATAACACGGCAATTTGAATTTAATTTTTATTGAAATGCATTTACATGCATGCATTACATACACAGAGCCCTCTGTTCTCCATATTCACAGGTATCAAGGTATATTTATTACAAGGTGTACATATGCATGGATATACTATAAGATAAAAGTAGGTCTGGGAGATAGCTCAGCTGTCTAAATGGTTGCCTGGCAAGCTCGGGAACCTGTGTTTGATCTCTGGCACCCCAAGCTGCACTGGCCTCTCACCAGGTGTGCAGAATTGGCCTCCAAAACTGGGCATGGTGGTGCATGCCCATAATCTCAGTGTTCAAGAGGCTGAAACAGGAAGGTCATTATGAGTCTGAGCTATATAGTGAGACCCTGCACCAAATACATAAAAAAAGATACAGATAAAAGTACACAGAGATGTAGGATGTACTCATAAATGCTCACAACGCATATCACATTAATATGCACATGAATATTCACATCATATGTATATCACAATGCATATACACACTTAAACACAGTAACCAAAGTAATACATTTCTCTAGTCTCTGATTACATACCAATTTCTTTGAAATTAATGAAAATAATATAAATTCCCAATGAATATTGTTAGGTTTTTCAGTGTGGCAGAGAGGCAGAAGTGAAAGGGAGGCGGGAGGGAGCCTTTATTGCCATTAAAGAGGAAGTGGAGAGGATCTGAGGGAGATGGGGGGGGTCCTCTGGCCTGACATGGGCAGCCTGAGACTCTATGGACTTTTGCTAGGGGCAGGGCTTGAGGGGCAGGTTCAGTGACACACAGGGCACTGATCAGAGGCTCCCTGTACAGGCAGGGAAGGTAAAAGGAAGGGGTATGGAGGGCTTCAGTGGGCAAAGAGAAGGAAGTAGTCATTAGGAAGACTGGCTGTTGTTCTGGGGATTCAGCCATGTTGGATCCGGGCCATGATGATTTAGCAGTTTGTACTTGGGCTGAAATGTAGCAAATATATCTTATATAACTTATATATCTCAGATTGACATGTAAAATCACACATAAAATTTTCTTATTATATCAGATATCATCAAAGCAATGCTTTAAATGAAAACAAAAGTTATAAAAGCTGGTTGGTGAGATAGCTCAGTGCACTAAGTGCCTGCTTAGGCAAGCACAAGGACCAGGATTTAATCCGTAGCCCCACATGCCATGCTGGCATACCCCTGGGTGGCTGGGTTGACCACCAAGATCCAGCATGGTGGTGTATGACTGTAGTCCCAGTGCTTGGGAGGCTGAAAACAGGAGGATCATTACGAATCTGAGCTGTGGTGGGACTCTGTATCAACTACATATACAAAGCAATACAAAATAAGACAAAACAAGGGCCAGGAGTGTTGGCACACCTCTGTAATCCCAGCACTTGGGAGGCTGAGGCAGGAGGATCAATGTGAGTTTGAGACCAGCCTGAGCTCCAAAAGTGAGCTCAAGGCCAGCATGAACTGCATAGGGAGAGCCTTTCTCAAAAAAAAAAAAAAAAAAAAAAAAAAAAAAAAAAAAAAAAAAAAAAAAAAAAAAAAAAAAAAAAAAAAAAAAAAAAAAAAAAAAAAAAAAAAAAAAAAAAAAAGACAAAACAAAAACAAAAAACCTCATAAGAGCTCTGTCATTCTTACCATGATGAAATATACTAGGAGCCGAGAAGGGAAGAAAATAGGAGTAAAATCAGTCAAGATGCAGTTTACTTACTACTTATTTATTTGTTTTTGTAGTTGATTTTTTGGAGACACAGTTTTAACATGCACTTCAGGCTGACCTTGAACTTGCTGCCATCCTCCTGCCTGAGCCTCCAGAATGCTGCAGCAGATATTTATATACTCACTAAGGTGATTTTAATTATTAGGCATCATAAACATACCTAAGAGGAATCACATAAATACGGAAGAAAATATATAGAAGCAGCCTGGATCCCATTCCTGGGGTAGGGAGGAGACCTAGATTTGCATAGAAATCTGCTAACAGTGGTAGATGAACTTATACTCGCACAGGTGGACCCCCAGACAGACCTCGATCTAAACACAGAGTCATGGAGGCACATTAGTGGGTTGGCGCGGCCACCTGGGAAGTGGAGTAGTGAGCGAGACAAAGCGACAGAGAAGGGGATCAACCGGATGGTACAGGGGTGCGAGTTGGGGGAGGGGCAGACAGACACTACCTGGCTGTTCCTGCACTGGCTCCTGGAGAACCACAGTAGTTGATTCTCTGTAGGCCATGGATAAGTATTCTTCAATGTCACTGTCCCGGAGAAGTTCCATTCCTGAGCCGTCAGCATAGATAACAAAAAATCTGGTGGAACAAAAATCTTAGTTACTTGAGCTAGTCAGTTACAATGCTTCTTGAACTTTGAATTGAAAACAAAAGTTATAATATTATCTGCATTATTTCACCTGGGAACATGTTCACCATAGATTTGTATATGATCCTTTTCAAGATGAGCAGATGATAAACTGTCGTAGCCCTCAGGTTTTACACTGAAATTGTCTTCTGATTTCTTTTCAGGTAACACAGTTGATGCACTGCCATCAGCCATGACCTAAGAGAAAAGACAATTAAAAGAAAAAATGGTATGCCATAATGCTTCCACTTTTGCTGATCCAGAGTGAGAAAGTCTTTGTATACTCAGAAAATCAGGTATATTTTATTTGCAAATAAAAACATTATTCACTTAATTACAGATTGTACTGATAACACTGAAAACCTAGCAACATAGTTCTTATAAACCACTTCAAGAATTTAAAAACAAATGAGCATACTTGAAAAAAAAAGTAACTAGAATAGAGAGGACTCAAAGATCTTATCCTATCAGATAAGCTGAAAGAATGGGACATTTAAATATCAAAGAAAGGGCTTTCATAAGATAGTTGTCTTCAAACAATGAAAGAACAACACTTAGAAGACACTTATACTTCCAAATTAGAATTAGGACTCTACATAGAACACATAGGATAACAAAGTTAGTGTCAACATGAGAAACAGTCTAGTGGTCATTGCTGGTTACCTCGGGAACGTATTGTGGTACAGCCTGGCAAACTGCTGACAAGGATGCCCAGGACAAGAGGTGGTGTCTAGAAAGTGGGGTTGATACTACTGTCACCAACATTTTAACATGGGGGGGGGCTTATGTTTTTACACTTTTGTAAGCTGCAATGTTTAAGCCTGAATGCATGCTGTGAAGAGTCTCATTTACTTAGCAAAGCTGGATCAGGGCTGGTATGGATTACCAAAAAAGAAGTTAGGGACTTCGTGGCACAATTCCAAATTGAAAAAAATAACATTCACCAGACAATGAAGGAAATTCCTCTTCTGGGTGGAGAATAAGGGGAAAAAAGATGGATGTTTAGAGCAGGGTTTGGCAAAGCTTGCTGGTGAGCATCCAGGAGTAAATACTCCAGGACTCGCAGGCCACATGTTCTCCATTGTAGTACTCGGCTCTTCCTTACTAAGCAAGAGTGCAGAGACAAATCGGTAAAGGAGAGCACCGTGGCATTTTCTCATGTTTTACTTGATGAGACTGAGAATGGAATTTTCTGAAATTTTTGTGCATCGTGAAGTCCTCTTCTGTTTTTTTTTTTTTAAACCAAATTAAAATATACAAAGAGCGAATTTAAAAAATTAAGGTTTATAGAACAAGTAGCCAATGCTTGCACTATGGGAAAAGGAGCAGCTCTGGTGCTGACAGTCTCAGAGAAACAGGAGCACCGCCGGGAATAACTGAGTATCGCTGCTGCGAACTTCCTGCCTACCTGGCCTTAGCCCTAATAGGTATTTGTCCCCATGGACTCTGGCTCATTCCACACATTAGCCTTCTGCTTTGTAGTTGATGGCACTTTAACAAGGCTACGTATCATCTTATAGCATTCTTTGTGGTACCATTATTTTTTAATGCCTAATAATTCTTCTGTTATAATCTATTATGCCATAATGTTTCTACAGTTCTACTGTTGGACTTTCCATGCTCCATAGGAATGCAGTTGGGAACCAAGGAAAAGATAGTTTGTGGGACCAAAGCATTGGCAGAAAATGGCTACGTAATCCATGACAACAAAAGTCTACATGGAGTTTCTACACGGATTTCCATAATGATTGCACCCATTTGCATTCCCACCAGCAGTGGGGAAGGGTTCCTTAATCCCTGCAGCCTCTCCAACATTTGCTGTTGGTCAATTTCTTCATGATTCTACATGAAAGCTGTGCAGTGTTTAAAATCTCAGAGTCACAGGCTCTTGTTCCATACTGAAGATGTACTTTACCTGAAAGATGTTTCCCTCAGGATCCTGGACCTCACAGACGACCTCTGATGTGTGCTTCAAGACATACCTGCTGACTCTCAGCTGCTCATGTTTTTGGAAAGGATGACAGATGTTACTGCTGGCTTCATGGCAGTATGTGGCCGAGCAGTCCCTATCAATGTGGAGACAACCAGTGTCTGGAGGTAGCACCTGGAAGAGAAGAAGGAAGACGAAAACCTTTTCAATTTCTTATTCAGCTTATTCCCAAACAGCAGCAGTTTGGGGAATATAATATTCATACCATAAACTGTATTTCCCCGAAGGAAATATCCCAGGGCCTCTGTTCTAGTTATCTATTATGCTATGGCTTAACTCTGCTGCTGGGCTACTGTTGTGCTTTCCATCCTCCGATAAAATTCTCTTGGGAAATCAAGAAAAAGATGGCAGTCTCATGATTGCTTAAGTCCTGAGAGTACTTAAGATTAGGACAAGAGTGCTTGTTATTCAACAGAAAGTTAAGATATAGCTTCTTTTGTGTCCTCACATTTACCTACTTAGGTTAGTACAGTATCCTCTCAATATTTCTCCTGCATTTAAACACCTTAATACAGTATTTTTCCTGTTCCCTCTCATGCCAGATGTTCAGTACATCTTAGTGGAGATAAACGCACATGGTTCCATTTCAAATCCCTGGTATCCACCGTGCTTTTGGAGAAGGAACATCTCTAAAAGGACTAAAGCTGTGGGTAAAGAAGCTGTTACTGTTCCTCAGTTCTCTGGTGACAGATGTGGTCCTTAAGTAATAGCTTTCCTGTGATGAGCGCCACTCACACAAACCCTTTAATAATATAATACGAATTAATCTTTTAAAAGTATATAATTTAGTATATTTTTAGGATATGAACACTTGTGCAACTAGTGTCCCTCATTCCAGAACATTTTGTACCATCCATAAAAGCCACACCCATTTTATTAATCTGTGTGCATCAACCCTGTCCCTAGGTCCTGCCAGTGACTAACACTCAATCTCCATAGATTTACCTATGTAGCTATTTCCTGTAAATAAAGCAGGCACTATGTGGCCTTTTAAAGTCTGGCTATATTGTCAATACTCATCAGTTTGAGAATTTGTCTGTAACTCATTCCATTTTAAGGATGAATAATATTCCATTTTAAGTCTATTTTATCTCTATGATTATTTTATTTTTCCACTCATGAGCTGATACACATTTATTTGAGACTCTATTTCATCATGCTTGGGCTGATCTTGAGCTCATTATGTAGCCCACAGAGATCTTAAGCCCACAGTAACCCTCCTGCTTCAGCTCCTAAGTGCTGGGATCGTAGACATGCACCATCAAGCCCAGCCACATTTTACTTTATTTTTTTTAAATAATCATTCAGAATGAGCAGAACAGTCTAGGCTGAAACTCACTGGAGGGAGCAGAATTAAGGATCCTGAAGAAAATAGAGGCCCTGGCATGTGGAGCGCTAAAACCAGTGGTTTGGAATGGGGTGGAGCATTGACTCTCACTAGAAATCTGCATGTAGCCAGCTAATGAAACAGATTTGGGCATCTATTTCCATTAACAGATTTCCTTACCTGGAAGCATGGATGTAAGGTTTAAGTATGCAAGTTAGTATGGATGTGGATCAACGTTTTAAATCCTACCCTGAATTCCTGCAGGTAAAGAAATACATGATTAACTGGCTCCAAAGTCTAAAAAGCTTTTCTCTTAAACTTTGTGTTAATACTTCCTGCTTCTTGTTTTGTTTTTTGTGATTGTTTTTATATACTTTTTGTTCTTCTTTATTTTATCACCTTCTCCTTACATAACCTTTCATATTTCTTCTCTATTTCCCCATTAAAATATTTTTTTCTCAAAATTTTCCTCCTTGTTTTGCTTTTATTTTATATTAGCTCATCATATTTTCATTCTATTTTGTCACTTTTTTCTAGCTCTCAAGTCAACACATGTTTATTTTATTTTATTTTTTATTACATTTTTCTTTCTATTATTTGCTTTTTTATTGAATTTGATAAGAAACAACAAGGGGCTGGGGAGATAGCTCCGAGGCACAAGTGCCTGCTGGGCAAGTGCAAGGTCGAGAGTTCGAACCCTGGTCCCACAAAAAAAAAAAAAAAAAAAAAAGAAACAACAATGTGACAGTTTCACAACATGTTAGTAGTGCATTTCCAGTATTTGATACAATGCATATTGCTGTAATAGTTATACAGAGCATAGGGTATAGACATGATAATTTTTCTAACCATTATTGGTACAAAAAAATTTCTTTTCATTGAACTAAGAGAAAGTAGTTGTATACATAATCCAATGTTCCCTAATCACAGTGGGTTATTGGTAAAACTGGCAATGATTGAAGCTATTGACTTAAGCCTTTTACAGCTCAGTATTCTAATCTAGCTTTACGTTTTAGGCCTCATGGTTAAATTTTTATGTTGGGTGGTTAAGGGCAAATTAAAGTAAGGCCTGTAGAACAAAACATGTAACTTTTGTATCTCCCAAGGTCAGTCAAATCCCCTCAGGGTTTACTTTGAAACCATGTACAGAGCTTTGTAGAACTGTTGTTGGTGTCTGCCATGCGGATGAGTCACAGCCATTGCTTGACCAGTTTGCTCTCTGTGAAAGCCTGAGAGAATGTTTACTCTCTAGGTGACTTTCCTTAGGTACATATACATTGTCAATCCCTTTCCTCTGTGGCCCTAAAATCTTCTTTAACAGAAAATTTGGGACACCACTGAGTTATAGGATGTTACAGCACAGATTTTCTTATGCCCTGAGTCCTCACTGACTTTGAAGGGCTAGGGACAAAATATTGGCTATCCTTGTAATCCTTCTTTTTCTCTAATTTTTGGTCTGTCAACTTACATTCTTAACCCTCCATAAAAGAAGCTTAGTGATACTATTACTCTATAGCATAGGTACTTGAAATTAACATCACTGTCTTTCTGAATATCAGATGTCTTAGACTTAACTTGGAATTGGTATTTTCCATCAATCATTGATATTCTAATACATCTCTATAGAATGTGATAAAAGAAGTTACACATTTTTACAGAGAAATTTAGAAATCTAAGCATATATAACGTTGTAGCTGGTCAACCCTATGTAATTTTTCTTTGTCTCCTACTCTCTTTTAATACCCTTTTTGTTGTCACAATGCATGTTTAAATAAATGCAAAAGAATAAAAATAATCTTTTGCATCCTATTAAGTCATAATGGAATATGAAACTAGAAATCTACAACAAAACTGAACACAGAAATTAAACAAACACGTGCACTTGAGTAATACACTTTTGCACACTCAGTGACTCAGGATTCAGAGAAGAAATTCTAAAAATTTCTGGCATCAAATAATAGTGGTGATATAATGTATCACGATCTGTGGGGAACAAAAACATCAGTGAGTACCTATATTAGAAGAATGAAGCATTATCAAGTTGGTGGCCTAATGATGCGTCTCAGAAGCATAGAAAAACAAGAGAAATTCAAATCCAAATCTTATAGAAGGCTAGAGGTTATAAATATCAGAGCAGCAATCACCAAAATTGGGACTAAAAAAGGGACAGATCAATCAATCAAATAGGTTTTTCAAGACATTGAATTGATAAACTCTTAAATGTAGTCATGAAAAAAAGAAAGACCGTTATCAATGCCACTAGAAATAAACAAGGCAAAACTGCAACAGACTTTGAAATTCAGATGATTGTAAGAAAGTATTTTGAAAATTTATACTCCAACAATTGGAGACTGTGGAATAGATCCCTAGAAACATAGCAAAACTGAACTGAGAAGATGTAAAAATGTAAACAGACAAATAACAGGCAATATATTTGCAATGGTAATGAACTTTTCCTACTAAGAAAATCCCAAGATGCACTAGATTCACAGATCAATTTTCTCAGAACTTCAAGAAGAACTATTACCAATATTCCTTATACTGGCTATTAAATTGAAAATGAGAAAACATTGCCAAACTAATTCCATGAAGCTAACATAACCCTTATAGCAACAGGAGACTGGGATTAAACAACAACAGCAACAACAACAAAACCCCCCACTACAGGTCAATGTATTTGATGAACATGGATATAAAATTCTTCAATAAAATACTTGTAAATCAGGAAACCGCACCGCTGGGAGCTGAGCCTGCGCACCCGCCGCGGGTAAGCCCCTGTGCCCCTCTGCCCCGCCTCTGCGTTCCCGCGACTAAATTCCTGTTCCAGCCCAGACCCAAATCGCACCACTGGGAGCTGAGCCCGCGCATCGGCTGGGTCAGGATCCTTGGCCTGCCTTCCCTTTCCCTGCCCACCCTTGTTTTTTTGAACCCCTCCAGCCCACGCTCCAGCACCGAACCCATCAAATAGCCTGTTTGGCAACCGATATGGTCCACGAGCCTACCAGGACTACTCAATCCCAAAGCTCCACCTCCACCTACAGACCACATCCGCCAGGATTCACAAAAGCTAGCAGCCAGAGCCCCAACACAAGAGTCAGGAACCTCTGTAGAAGAACCACCTTGGAGTCTCCAGACCAAACGCCCATAGACACAGCATAACACCACCAAAGTGCAGAGGTCGCTTC
>PVJA010038581.1:0-19683 GCA_004027025.1 Myocastor coypus
ACACTCATTGGCTGAATGTCAATGAAACAATGATAATCATAGATCCCTTAATGCCAGAAGTAACTTTTTTGTACATGAAAGGATGCCTAAACTCAAAACTGGGCATGGTAGTGCAAGTCTGCAATTCTAGCACTGTGGAGGCTGAGATAGGAGGATTGCTATGAGTCTGAGCTATGTAGTGAGACCCTGTGCCAAATTAAATAAATAAATAAATAAATAAATAAATAGAATTTTAAAGATACCCCTCGATGCCTTTGTGGCACTGCCCATTTTCTCTCCTCAAGGTATAGCTCTCTATATCTTGACTTCTTCCTGCCTGTACTTTTGCATGGAATTCAGTCATTTGTTATGACTGAATTCTTTCATCAAAGGCCCAAAGAACCAAAGAGTGAAGGGATGCTGCATCAGGATTCAGCATCCCAGTGACACAGGGAGGACATACTTAACTTCTTCTAAAAGTTTAGTATTTACTTTTTGTGATTATAATACAATTATTTCAATAAGCAGATAGGAATAAGATGACTCTCTTTAACATTTTTCTAATCAATGAATTCCTCAGAAGAGCCCTGTAATTCCTTTTGTAGTATTTTTTACCTTTATATTTTGAGCATAATATTATTCATATCTACTTCATTGTGCCAACTCCAAGTGCCTTAAAATCAGAGTTCATTTCTATATCATCTTTTCCCTCTACTCAGGACTCAATGCCAGTGAATTTTCTACTTCTTTGCCCAGTTCTTCCATTTTGCCCTTTCTTTGTATAGATATATGGCAGTGTTTTCTTCTTAGAAGAGCATGAGTCTGCAAAATCACAAAGGCCTATTACTGTTTACTTGATTTTTGTATTTCAAAAATCCATGCCCTCAAAAATTTGACATGGACTTCAGATATAAGTGAAAATGGTATTAGAAAAAGCTAGAGAGTGCACATTGCTCTCCCTAAAGGAGCCATCCAGACAGAAATAAGGTACATAGTTCAGTGACTACAAGACACAGAGCTCCCCATGCACACACCTGGCTGGGGACTTAGACAAAACCTTGGGGAGAGATGGCAAAAAGTTGTGTCTCAGGTACTTCCTTGTCACTGGGACACAATCCTTAACACTTACAACTTGTAGGAGGAAAGGTTTATTTTGGTTCAAAATTTTAGAGGTTTCAGGCCATAGTTGGCTGGGCTGAAAGCAGGACAACAGGGTGGAGGGGCATTGCCCAGGAGAAAGAGCTCAAGGCATAGCAGCAGGAAGCAGGAAGCCATGAAGGGAGAAAATGCTAGATCTGGGCCACACACCTAGGGACCCACCTGCTCCAACCAGATTTCAATCTCCCGACATCACACTTAGATATAAACTCATAAGTGGATTAGTCAAGGCACTTGTGACCCAAGCAACTCCTCCAAAACTCAGTCATGAGTGCATGAGGCTTTGGGGTAACATCCAGTTATAATCCTTAACACTGTCTGACTCTAAGTTTCTGCCACCCATCAAAAGGGAGTTAGAATTACAAAATGTTGAATTACTGCAAAGTACAGAATTTATTAGTTTTATTACAGAAAGTAATGCGTTTATTGCATTTGTTACATACTTTTGTAGAATAATGCTCCTAATTGCCATGCTTGCTACTCAGTAACTGTCTGTTAAACTGAATAATAGAATGAAGAAAAAAAAAAAGACATCAAAGATTCAAGTTTTCAGGCTAGGGAGATAGCTCAGTAGAGTAAGTTCTTGCCTGGCAAGTGCAAGGCCCTGAGTTCAATTCCTTGTACCTGAAAAAAAAAAAAAAAAAAAAAATTCAAGTTTTCCCAGGGTGGAAATTGTTTGATGAAGCAGAACAAGGCAAGATAGATGAAGAGAAAGACAAGAACTGCTGGGCATAGGAGCATACAACTGTAATCTCAGATTTCTGGGAGACTGAGGTAGTAGAATCATACTTTCAAACTCATCCTGGGCAATTTAGTGACTTGGCAAGACCCTGTCTCAAAAAAAAAAAAAAAAAAAAAAAAAAAAAAAAAAAAAAAAAAAAAAAAAAAAAAAAAAAAAAAAAAAAAAAAAAAAAAAAAAAAAAAAAAAAAAAAAAAAGTAAAAATAAATAGTGTGAAAGTCCTGGATTCCTGTGTTCAATCCTCATTACTGGAATTACTAGTTGGAGGCAGTAGTAAACCCTCTTCACTAGCATGTGGGCCAGTTTCCTGGAGGTCTTTTCTCTAACAGATTTTACTTTCTTCGGTTCCCCTTGGAGGGGTGGGATGCCTCCACAAGAAAAATGACTAAGTGTAGTTTGGGGTAGCGTATATGAAAGCATTTAGCACTGGAGCAGGTATTTTAAAATGACATCTACTATGTCTTTAATTCATCCAATCACCTCGCGACTCTGCCCCTTATGGGCCCGCCTCCTTCAATCCGAGGGGGTTGGTTCTTCCTTCACTTCCGGCGTCTGGACCCGGGCGCAAGCGACTTCCTGTGTCATGGCGGCCTGAGGTCCTGGTAGTCGGTGAGGCGGCTGCAGGCCCCCTCCCTGCGGAGCCGCTGTTCCGGCGGGCGGGGATGTGACCGCAGGCCCTGCCAGCCTGCCCCAGGCGTCGTGTCAGCTTCCTTGTCAGAACCCTGAGCCCACACCGATGGCGGGGTCCGGCTGTGCGTGGGGCGCGGAGCCGCCGAGGTTTCTGGAGGCCTTTGGGCGGCTGTGGCAGGTACAGAGCCGTCTGGGTAGCGGCTCCTCAGCCTCGGTGTATCGGGTGCGCTGCTGCGGCACCCCAGGCTCGCCCCCCGGCGCTCTCAAGCAGTTCTTGCCTCCAGGAACCACCGGGGCAGCGGCGTCGGCCGCGGAGTACGGTTTCCGCAAAGAGAGGGCAGCGCTGGAGCAATTGCAGGGTCACAGAAACATCGGTAATTGTCGCCGCCTCCCTTGCCCAGGTCCCAGTGCAAGCGTGTACTTCTTCAGGCCGGAGCTCTCCTTTCCCTTAGGCGGGAGAAGCGGGTCTGGCCCCTCGTTGTCGCTCGGTGCAGGCCCACTTTCCATCCACCTTTCGTTTTACTGGTACCTGCCGGAGGGACGATGGAGTTTGTGGTCTGCTTCGACTAGTGTTTCTATATTGTAGACCTTTTTACCGGATCTCTTAGGACACTGGATCTCAACCTTTTTGATGCCGTGACCCCGCAATACAGTTCCTTATATTGTGGTGACCCCAAACCAAAAAAATGATTTTGGTGGCTACTTCAAAACTGTAATTTTGCTACAATTATGATTTCCGATGGCTTTAGGCGACCCCTGTCTTTTGGTCGTTCGACCCCTACCAGGGTCACGACCCACAGGTTGAGAACCGCTGTGTTAGGAGAATACTGCATTCATTAGCGCAGAGAAATCTCTTTTCTCATGAAAAGCGGTGTTTGCTGGATTGTCATCGTTCCATACCAGTGGAGAATGGGAAATATTCTAGAGCTATGACATCACAGCTACCGTAATAACTTAGATAGCTATCGACTGGAAATGACTCAGTATTGCACAAGATTCTTTATGGAAACATGACATTTAGGAATACTTTGCTTTTACTATAGCAAGATAGTCTTGTGACTTATATTTCGAGTGTTACATATGTAATGGTCATTGGTGATTGATCATTGACAACAATCTTACTGTCATCCCACCAGCAGAGAGCTTATAATTAGTGATAGCTTTAATTTATATATTAAAAAAAAAAAACCTTTTGGGCAGTTATAATCCTTACTTTAAAGAATGACCTTTTTAATAATATAGTATCAGTGAAGGATTGTTAGAGCACTGCATTTTTTTAAGCTTGCTAAATGATGTATCTTTATAACCTTGAGAGTGAAGAGAGAATTTCTGCAGACCTTAGGACTTGTTGAGTCTGCAAAAATAGGTTAGTGTTTTAGTATAGAATGCTGTTTGGGGTCAAGAAACAAGCTTCAATATGTTTCGGGGGAAAAAAAGAATTACTTTGTTATGATTTTTATAATTTTAATTTCGTACCCTAAGGGCAGAGTTACTACTGATTGCTTGTTGAAATACAGTTTGAATCATTGTGCTTTATTTAATATCTTTGATTGAAGCTGTTGAAGGTTGTCTCATTTTATAAAAATCTAGTTGTCAGTACATCTTACAGGAAAAATGGTGGAAGTTTGCTGAACCTAGTCACCCCTATGTAGACTGTTTCAAGTTTATATTATAGAGTTATATACTTGACTGGTGATTTACTGCGTGATTTTTAAAGCATTGTTATCTGTTTCTTTTTCTAGTGACTTTATATGGAGTCTTTACAATCCACTTCTCTCCAAACGTGCCATCCCGCTGCCTGTTGCTTGAACTACTGGATGTCAGTGTTTCGGAATTGCTTTTATATTCCAGTCACCAGGGTTGTTCCATGTGGATGATACAGCATTGTGCCAGGGATGTTCTGGAAGCCCTTGCTTTTCTTCACCATGAGGGTTATGTCCATGCAGACCTCAAACCAAGAAACATACTGTGGAGTGCAGAGAATGAATGTTTTAAACTCATTGACTTTGGACTTAGCTTCAAAGAAGGCAATCAGGTAAGAAATGCCTTTTATTTTCCCTTATCATTTATAATCTAGTGGTCTGAATCATATATTTGGAGAAAAACAAGGACACTTTAATTGGAACTGAAGTATTTCTAGCTAAAACACCAAAACTCCTGGGATGAAAGCAAATGAATGAGAATTTCAGGGCCACCACATGCAAAAAGGGCATATGTTTTAGTCAGGAAGGAGAAAGTAGGGCATTGGAATTAAGAAAGGCACTTAACCTACATAGAATTTTTTTTTTTTTTTTTCCCTTATGAGCATTTGGTTAATTGCTGAGTTACTGTTCCCGGTGTCTTCAATATTGGTACTGTATTTCAAGGAATAATGTACCTGACAGTTCTGACATGCCATTCTCCATGCTTTACCAGCTCTTTGCAAGTGTCCTTTTTTTATCAGCAGTGCCTAATATGTAAAAAAATTACCTAAAGAAGACTTATAAACAACTCTATAGAAAGTACGTAGCTTGTCTGTGACTGTCTAGTACAGTGATTCTCAACCTTTCTAATGCCAGTTCCTCATGTTGTGGTGACCCCAAAGCAAAAAATAATTTTGGTGGCTACTTCAAAATGTAATTTTGCTACAGTTATGATTTGGAATGTAAATACCTGATATGCATTATGTATTCTCATTGCTACAAATCAAAGTTGAGAAATATTTATTACTAATTCCAATAAATAACATTTCACCATGACATAGCATGGGTTTAAAAAGCCACCGGAAATATGTATATTCTGATGACTGTAGGCGCCCCCTGTGATTTGGTCGTTCGACGCCCACCGGGGTCGCAACCCACAGGTTGAGAGCCGCTGGTCTAGTAAATGAACCAAAGAATTAGGTAGTCAAAGGCTGAACATTTTGACATTTAGTTTGGCAGTGTTTTATTGTCTATATAGAGAAGTAAATATATTCTGTTGAGCTGGATGAAGTGCACAATTATTTATTGGTTATCATATTTATTCATTTTCTTTAGGATGTAAAGTATATTCAGACAGACGGGTACCGGGCTCCGGAAGCAGAATTGCAAAATTGTTTGGCCCAGGCTGGCTTGCAGAGTGACACAGAATGTACCTCAGCTGTTGATCTATGGAGCCTAGGAATCATTTTACTGGAAATGTTCTCAGGAATGAAACTGAAACATACAGTCAGATCTCAGGAATGGAAGGTAAATTGCACTAGTGTTTTGTTTTGAAATCTTTCAGAATGTTCAGTTTATAATGATTTTATTAGAGGATCCAATTGTATCCTTTTCTTCAAACTTCTTTTTCTATACTTATGGCAGCTTAAATGCCACTACTTACTCTTGTAGTTATGCATACATTGATGGCCATTGCATTTTCACTGTTCTTAGCCTGGATGCTGGCATGTTTTGTTTGATAAAATATTGAAATGAATATATTTTCCTTAAAAAGCAAAGTGATTTCTTCATTTAACAATTTAGTTATATTAGTTTCTAAGGCATAACTAATAGAACAATAGGTTAGAAGGTAATCTGTACATAATGCTTAATGTTTTATAGTGAAAAACAGTAATTTAATGTACAGTCTGATTATTTTCTTCCAACTATTCTGTGAGGATAAAGCAGATATTGCTTACTTTTGTTTCACATATGGAAAGCTTAGCAGAGCTTGGTGGTAGACACCTGTAATCTAGCACTCTAGGAGGCTAGAGTAGGAGGGCTACATGGTAAAGCCCAGACTGGGCAACTTAGTGAATTAATAAGATACTGTGTCAAAAGGAAAAATAAAAAGGGGCTAGGCATATAGACAGATGTATAACACCTGTGTTAATTTCCAGTACAGGAAAAAAAAAAGCAGCTGAAAGAAAACAGGAAGCATAGATATATAAAACAGCTTGCTTCAGATCATATATATGGGCACTATAGAACTGGGCCCCAAGTTCTGTTCCTTTCAGATTAAAAGTGCTTTCTATAGGTTACATTGCTTCATGTCTGTTTATATTGCATATGTGAATATGGTAATATTACTGTTTATATCATTGTTTCTGTGAGAACATGAATTCTAAATTGTAAACCTCAGATTTGAATGAAATTACAGGATTTACGATAAAGAATTGTTCTCAAAAACTGTGGGACTTTAATGTGATCATACCAGTATTTTTTAGCTTTACTTTGATAAATAATATAATGCTTTGGAGTTATTATTATGTTGAAATTAAATTCTTTGAAATTAAACAGATACTTAATATGAAGTGTTTTCATTAAGCAGTACCTTTTCTGAGGCTGGCCAAATAGCTCAGTGGATTAAAGGGCCTGCATAAGCAGATGCAGAGGCTAGGATTCAACTCCTGCACTGTACTGGCCCCGCCCCCAGGGTGCACTGAGACATTGGACTGGGCATGGTGTCGTTGCCAACGTGTAATTCTTGCTCTTGGGAGACTGAACACAGGTGGATCACTACAAGTCTGATCTATGTAGTGAGACCCTGTCCTAAAATACAAAAAAACCCTTTTTTGAGTATCTAATACATAACATACTATGTGACTATTAGAGTATAACGTACAGAGTTTTATTTCTATTAAAACTTTCAGTTACTGATATCTGGTATAGCAGTTCTTGGAAGGAATATTTTTAACGGCCTGATGAGTATGTTTAGCACATATTTTTAGCCAAAAAAATGTTGCCATGAGGTAAAACCAGTTTCTTTCTTCATTATTGCTACTCCAGACTGTCAAGAGGCTAATCCAAATATAGATTGACTATTCAAATTAACCTTGACTATCTGTGGCACCTTAGGATTCTTTGTTTGTTTGGCCCAGAGCTTATTAGAATTAGGTTACTGTCAAATTTGTATGAAATGTGGAGTGCAGATTGTATTAATGGAGTCCCGAATATAGACCTTGTTAGGTAAAACATTCTTTTGTTTTATCAGTTCTTTTTTTTTTTTTTTCTTTTGACTGGCTCAGGCTGCCTTAAGGGAGGGTCTGGTATGGCATATGGAGCTGGGAATCGAACTGTGGTCCCCTGGGCCTGACTGTGTTTGCCCAAGCAGGTATTTAAACAACTTAGCTAGCCCGCAAGTACTGTTTTATCAGTTTCTATAAGGCAAAATTGCCAATTGGTATGTTTAGGGTTTATGTCTTGCTTTCATTTCTTACTATTACTAATGTTATTTTTCTAAGCCATGGTTTATGTTCAAAAAAATGAGAATGATAACATAACCTAATAGTATGGCGGTTAAATGATGAAATGAGGCTTAGTTTTTAGCAGTGCATGGCCCAGGATCTGAATTCAGTAAATTTAAGTAATAATATGGTAGTAGGTCATTTTGTTTTGTAGAGTACTGGGACTTAATCCCCATGGTTTAGACAGGGTCTCACTAGGTCACTAATTTGCCCAGTTTGGAGTTTAACTCGTGGTCTTCTTGCCTCAGCTGTCCAGGGGATACAAGCATCTGCCACCACACTCAGTTTGTATCAGGTCTTTTATTCATGGACACTGTTCCAATTCTGAATTAGAGTAGTATTCAAGGAAAAATGGTTGCATCCTATAAAGATTTAGAGTATGCATAATGTGACAAATAATAGTTTAATACTCATTTTCTCAGTGACAGTTTATTTCTGTCTGAAAATCAACTGAAGACTTACTGTTAGATACTGACTCATTTGTTACATATTTATTTTCTCACTTTGCCTTACATTACAGTTTTTCATGGTTGCTTGGGTTAAGTGTTCAGAGTGCCAGGTATTGTTAGGTGCTGAGAATAGGTAAGAAGTGTTTTTTCTTTCCAGAAACTTACGATTATGTGTATAGTAAGTCTCCTCTGTTAAATTTGTAAGCTCTCTGGAGAGTTCAGGTCAAATTTTCTCTTGTGTATTAACTAGCAAACAATGTTATGCCTAGTACTACATAGATACACATTAAATTTGAATAACTTAAAGAAAGCTTTCCTCTTTTTTTTAAAGGCAAACAGTTCTGCTATTATTGATCACATATTTGCAAGTAAAGCAGTGGTGAATGCCGCAATTCCAGTCTATCACCTAAGAGACCTTATCAAAAGGTACGTTGCCTGTATTGTAAACTGCTTTTGTACACATTTAATGTATGAAAGTTTCTTTGATCATTTAGAGATTTTACTAACTTAGAAATAAGAATCTTAGCATAGATGTTTAATCCTGGCAGGTTTCTCATGAAAAATATGACTATTCAAATAGCTTTACAAGATTATTTTCTTTTTGCCTTTTTGAGACAGGGTCTCACTGTGCAGTTCAGACTAGCCTTGAGCTCAATTTTGTAGCCCAGGCTGGTCTCAAACTCACATCGATCCTCCTGCCTCAGCCTCCCAAGTGCTGGGATTACAGGCGTGTGCCACCATGCCAGCTACAAGATTATTTTCAAAATAATGTTTTGTTCTCTGTGAGTACCAGCAATTAAGCTTGTCCTTCTATCTATTCACTAGAATGTAAGTGCTGGGCCACTGTACCTGCCTTTTGTATCTCTAGCAATTTGACGTAAAACCAGTTTTTAGACAGAATTTTTGTTCACAAAAGACCAAATTTGCTTTTGGACTATTCAAAACAACTTTTTTGAATAAGGTAGCTCATAATTATATTTCAGATCATTACTGTTGAAAACTCTGAGAATATAGTGTTTCTAGTATTTGAGTAGATTGAAACACGATAGATATTTGTAAAATAGTGAATACTATAATATGCATTCTCATACTAGATTTTTGGGTTTCTAGCATAATAAGGTAAAAATTAATACTGTGCTAGAAAGGTGTGACTCTCAGGCTGGCCAGACAGCTCAGTGGACTAAAGCACCTGCTTTGGCAGAGTGCAGTGGCCAGGGTTCAGTCCCCAGCATACTAAGATGGCAATTGAGACTGGGTGTGGTGGCATGCACCTAAAATCTCAGTGCTTGGGAGGCTGAAAACAGGAGAATCACTATGAATCTGATCTACATAGTGAGACCCTGTACACCATGTCCTAAATTCATAAAAAAAAAAAAGTATGACTCTTACGACTCTTGGTTAAGTAAGAGTATTCTAGTTTTTTAAATTTTTGAATACTGGCCCTACAAATATTTCAATTAGTTTGAACTATTCTTAAATAATTGAAACTCACCAGAACTTGGAATATATTATATGGTGGACCAAATTGCACCCTGTTTCTCCCAATGATAACTTCTGACATTACTACAGTAGAATATTAAAGCCATAACTTGTTGTTGGCCCCAGTTCACAGAAATCCTGGCGATTTCACCCTTATACACACAAATATACACACACACATATATACACACACACTTATGTATATGCACACACATATATATATATGTATATGGTTATATATATATATTTTCCCATATATATATATGTATATATGTATACATATATATATATATACACATACACATACACATATGTGTATATATGTGTGTTTCAAATTATTTTAAAATATCTGTCAGTAGCTCATTGTTAATGGATAGTGCAAATTGCAGTTCACATTCAGGAAATAGCAGTGTAAAATTTATTAATAAATTTAAAGTCAAGTTATGTATTAAATTCTCATGTTTTTAAAAAATAGTAGTACCGCCTTATTATATAAATAAAACTACAAAAAATTGTGATGAAATACAAAACAAATTTAATTTCTAAGGTTAATGTTTTAGTATAATAAGGTATTTTTCTGGGTATTGTATTATGTATGCACGCAAATTCTGTGGATTTTTTAATTTCAGTATTACTAAGTATAGCTATTATAAATTTTTTTTTTTTTTTTTTTTTTTTTTTTTTTTTTTTTTTTTTTTTTTTTTTTTTTTTTTTTTTTTTTTTTTTTTTTTTTTTGTCTTTTTGAGACAAGTCTCACTGTGCAGTTGAGGCTGGCCTTGTGCTCACTTTTGTAGCCCAGGCTGGTCTCAAACTCACACTGATCCTCCTGCCTCAGCCTCCCGAGTGCTGGGATTACAGGTGTGCGCCACCACGCCCGGCGCTATTGTAAATGTTAATAAAACAAATATGTGGTATGATGGATCCTTAGAAATATTGTAATGAACTATTTATTATGAATTTAGGACTGGGTGTACAGGGTGTACAGTGTCTCACTACATAGATCAGACTCAGTGATTCTCCTGATTTTAACCTCTCAAGTGTTGGGAAGGCCCAGGCCACCACACCTAGTCTCAATAGCCATCTCAGCATGTCCTGGGGTTGGTGCCAGCACAGTATGCTGAGGATCAAACACTGGCCACTACGCTCTGCCTAAGCAGGTGCTTTAGTGCGCTGAACTATCTGGCCATTCTTTTTTTTGCGGGACCGGGGTTTGAACTCACGACCTTGCACTTGCTGGGCAGGCACTTGTGCCATGGAGCTATGTCCCCGGCCCCTATCTGGCCATTCTTAATCAACCATTTATTGAAAGAACAAAATACTACCAGATACCCTAGAGTTCCAGTCTGTGTCTCCATCCCAGTCTCAGGCCCCTTTTCCCTAAAAGTAATCATTGTACTGACTTTTACATTGATCACTTCCTGTTTTGATGCTCTTAATCTATAGTTTAGTTTTGCTCTTCAAAACAAAGCCTTTTTTTCTTTTCTTTTTCCTTTTCTGTGACTTGCTGTTTTACAACTTGGGTTGTTGGCTCAATGTGCTTTTCCACAGCTTCAGTTGTGTAATTTCATCACATAATGTGATCATCGTGATGGTATAGTTCCATACATATATATATACACACATACATATATATATACATAATTTATTTATTTATTTTTGTGGTACCAGGGATTGAACTCAGGAGCCTGTGCTCCTGCACTTGCCAGCAGGTGCTTATTCTACTGACCTTTCTCCCCAGCCCCAGTATTGTACTTTTTGTAAGAAGGCACAGATGGTTTTCTGCTCTATGGATTAGTAGCTATTGAATACTCAATCCCTTAGATCCATTCCTTTGTTAAGTGTTAAAAGAATGGTGATTCTCATGAGCATTTTTTCTTCATTTTGTTAACTAAAGATAAATACTGTACTTGGTTTTCTGTCTTTATTTGCTAATTTTCAAGGTAAATGAGTCAGTTCCTTGTTACCCTCCAAAAGTGATCATTCCCCCTTTTTTTGGTACTGGGAATCGGACTCTGGACCTTGCACGTATCGCTGAGCTATATTTCAAGTTTTATCCCCTTTTTAAATAATTCAAATTATCATAAATGAATGGATTTAAACTCTGTTGATGTAGCCTAGTTTGTTGCAGTTTTCATCCTATTTTTGGCTGAAATTGCCCCATTTTGTAATGATTGGGAACCACTGTATATTGGTTTTAGCATGTGGTTATTTTTACAGCTTCCTTGGCATGTGATGTGACAAGATGCTCTCAGTTCATCTTATACACTTCCTGCAGCACACTTCCAATTCCCCAAGAAGCCTGTTTTTTTCTCCTAGTAGAAAGTAGTGGTTTTAAACCATAGTCTGGATATTGGAAATATTCATTGCTACTGGGTGATCATTATTTCCAAGCTTTTTAATTAGATGGAGTTCATTCTGGTATTTCCAATTTGAATTTCAGATCACAGGGCTTTGGTTCTGTTTCCATTTGTGTCTGTAGGTCCTTTTTCCTACATCACAATTCTGGTTCTTAAGTGCAAAAGGGAATGCTAGAATTATAATATTTTATAATTACTCATCTGCTTTATTCTAGTTACTTGCAGTGTCATAAGAGTACTTAAAATAGTTAAATTATTAATTTTCAAATTTTATTATTTGTTTTTTTCTTGTTTCAGAACTTTTGTTTGTTTGTTTTATTTATTTTTATGGCCGGCTCAGCCTGCCCTGAGGGCAGGGCTGGCACAGCATGTGGTGCCAGGGATTGAACCGCGGTCCCTGCAGCCGCCTGCAGGGGCTTTAGACCACTGAGCCATCCTGCTGGGCCCCGTTAAATTATTTTTGAATATGCTCTCCTCTTTCTTCCCCCACTTAAAAACTAGTTGTATCTGCCTTGTCGGATTACGTGGCCGTTATACTCTATGCTGTTTTAATACTTCATTTAATCTTAGTTTACATGTAACTATATATTTAATATATAGTTGGTTCATGTTGATGGCTCTGTAGTCATTTTAGTTTACTAAATCTTGTTTACTAAGTGATCACAGTATTCCTTGTGTTCTGGCACAGTAATAGGGCTTGTTGCACTTGAGTTAGAACTTTTTATTTTTTAAATTTTTATTGTATTTATTTGTTTTTTATGATTTAATATTTTTATTGTTTAAATTTAACAATGGTTATATTACATATTTTCATCATCAGATCAGTTTAGATTAATACATATAGGTATATAAGATTGCTCAAACATTTAAACATTAACACATTCAATCAACATTACTTTATTTTTTTCTTTTCCCCAAGTTGACATATTGCATATTGTCCTCACAATAGTTCTACAGAGTACAGTGTGTGGGCATGACCCACCTCCCTATTGATGTTGCCAAGAAGAAAAAAAAGAAAGAAAAAAAAAAAGAAGAAAGGAAAACAAAATTCTTCTCTTTGGATTAAGAGGAAGCAGAAGCATACACAGTCAAATGTTCTGCAGTTGCAGTGGGCCACCAGTGAAGCTTGTAATGTTGGAGGCTAATGAATCTAAGCCTCCTACAGCTCATCTTACCAATCTAGCTCTGCGTTTCATCCATTGTAATTAAGCTTTTTTTTTTTTTTTCCTTGCTGGGTGATCAAGGGCAAGTTGAAGCAAGACCTGTATAACAAATCAATCATTTTTTTTTGTATCTTCCAGGGTCAAATCCCCTCAGGATTAAGTTTGGGACCATATACAGTACTTTGTAGGACTGTTGTTAGTGTCAGCCTTTGGGATGAGTCACAGGCATTGCTTGGCCAGTTTGCTTTCTGTGAAAGCCTGTGAGAGAATGTTTTTCTCTGGGTGACTCTCCTTAGACACACTATAGTTCATTCATCCCTTTCCTCTGAGGTCCCATAATCTCCTTGACCAGAAAATTTGGGACACCTCTGAGTTAAAGGATATTACAGCACAGGTTCTCTTATATCCTGAGTGCTTATTGACCTTGAAGGACTAGGGCCAAAATATTGGCTATCCTCATAACCCTTCTTTTTCTCCAATTTTTTGGTCTGTTAACTTACATTCTTAACCCTCCAGCAGAAAAGCTTTGTGATGCTATTACTTTATAACATAGGTACTTGAGCTTATCATCACTGGTTTTCTGAGTATCAAATATCTTTGACTTAGCTTGGAATTGATATTTTCTGGCCATCATTGATATTCTAATAACATTCCATACAATGTGATATAAGCAGTTATACAATTTTGACACAGATATTTGGAAATTCAAGGAAATACAGAATTGTGCCTGTCAAGACTATGGTATTTGGCCCAGTCTCTTATTTTCAAGTACTACTCTTGAGAGAGAGAATGACAGTAACTGAGTTTATACCGGGAGCAGTACACATCAAAAAGACAAGAATGACATACATTGCAAGCATAGTTTTAGTGTTACATAATGCTATGATCAATATGATCAACCTTTTGAAGGTTCTTGAGACCAGTATCTGATTCATCCTGTGTACATAAGTGCATAGTTTTGCTCTTGATATGTTTTCTCCTTTATCTGCTTCCAGTCACTTTGTTGTTTAATCCATAACACATTTAGCTGTGTTATGCCCTTAAGTTCTTATTTTAAAGTTCTTATATTAGGGAGACTATACGATATTTGCACATATAGGTCTGGTTTATTTCACTAATGAGTATATGTTCAATATACATCCATTTATATATGAAGTCTTCAAACTTATTTATGGATGAGTAATATGCCATTGTATAAAAATACCACATTTTTTTCAACCATTCTTCAAATGATGGGCATTTTGGTTGTTTCCAAGATTTGGCTATTACAGATTGGGCTGCCATAAACATAGGTGCACAGATATCGCTATGGTATGATGTTTTCAGTTCTTCTGGGAAAATTCCCAGTAGGGGGATAGCTAGATTGAACAGAACTTCCAATTCTAGTTTTGTAAGGATCCTCCACACTGCTTTCCATAATGGTTGCACCAGTCTGCATTCCCACCAGCAGTGGAGAAGGGTTCCTTTTTTCCCACAGCTTGTATTTATTTGTTTTTTTAAACTTTATTTAGTACAGGGTTTCACTATGTAGATTGGATTGTACTGATTGTTCTGTTATCAGCTGCCCATAGGCCACCACACCCAGTCTCAATTATTGTCTCAGCATGCCCTGGTCACTGTGCCCTAGCTGCTGTGCCTGCTTAAGCAGGTGCTGTAATCCACTGAATTATCTGGCCAGCCCTTTTAAAAAAATTTTTTAATAATTATTCATTTATTCATTCATTTTGTTTTTAATATCTTCTGTTATCTCAGTTTTGAGATTTTCTAATTTTGATTTGTGCTACTTTTTATATGCATATTTAAAATATTTAGTTCATTCTAAAGTGGTAGGTTATAATGCTTGATTTGTTCATGTATTTCTGGTATACAGTCACTGTCTAAGGAATTTTATGATTCCTTTTGTATAATAGATTTGATCTTTTTCTTGTTTATTTTTGCATGAAGTTAATTTTTCTATACTTTCAGAAGGTGTAAGTAGAATAATTGTTTAAATATATAAGGCTCATTTATTTTCATGTAATGTTCCAAAAATCCAAAATGGCTCCCCCTCATCTGTGGGACCGTGCTGTGAAAGGGAGTTTTAGCTGGTCTTGGAGTTTAGCTTTAAGGGGATCCTTGTATTCACCTGGTGCATAACGTATAAACCCTTGTAGTTTTAGTTGCTTTTCTCAAAATTGGTCTGCTATGCTTTCTAATGAGTACCTCTGAGGTTTGTTGGATTATTTTTTTTAGTTCATTAGAAGAAGTGTGTTTTTCTGGTTTCTTAAGTGATTTGTCTATATGGTTTTGTTACATTACCATTGGGTTTTGGTTTTGCTATCAATAGGTTGTTTTATTATGAGGGGATTTGACAAGATTTAACAATTAACCTGACAGTATAATCGTTCTGTTTTCAATTACATTACCTTAATTCATTTCCAGCTTTTTTTACTTAGTAGAGCATGGTAAATTGCAAACTGGTGGTCAGCTTGTCATACCCAAGTGAACTGAACCAGTATGGTGCTGGGTGTGGGAGTCCAACTGAGGATTGTTGTTGGCAGCCTAAGAGGCAGAACTAGATATACTGTTTGAAAAGGCTCTTAGAGAAGCTGCTGGTTGTTTTGGGCTATTCTGCTGGAAGACCTTGTCATGCTGGCTTACTGAAGAACTTGATTGTTCTTGTTGGGGGAGGAACTCAGGACCTCATTACCGCTGAGAATGGCTATGGATCATTTTGAGGGAGCTCTGGTCCTAATCTTCAGTATCATTTTCTGGCTCTGGAGGGAATATGGTACACTACATAATCTTCAGAAGAAGCTTGTCTTGTTGGCTTTGCTGATGAAAATTCAAGTTTTCTCATCATCAGAGGAGGTTGGGACCTCACTGTTTGCTGAAGATGACTGTGGTATTCTTTGGGGGAGCTCTGGTTCTTACCTTGAAAACTGCTTCCTGGCACCAGTTCACATCCTTCAGCCTGTTAGTACTGACTTTGATCCCAGTAGTGTAGACTTTCTAGCTTTTAGCACTGACCTTTAGGCCTTTCCAGCACAGATCTGTGAAACCAGGCCTGCATGAGGCATTGACATGGGCTTTTGGCTTCTAGCTAGACTTGTAGGGGGCATTGTTATGGGCTCTAGGTCTTTAGCTGGACTCAAACAAGACATTATTATGGGATCCAGATCCTTAGCTAGAGTTTTTGTTGTGTGGAAAGATTTCTTGCACTCTATAGGGGATTCTTTCAGTGATTCATTATAAAATAATCCTATAAGATGTGTCCTGTGTTATATTGTTCCCCTTTGCAAAACCCAAACTATGACATAGAGTGCACCACTTCCGTGTGTCTTATTTATTAATCAAAATCATTCTGTCAAATCATGTATCATATGCCATATTTTATTTTATTTTGTTCAGAAACAGATAAACAGTATATTTCTTAAATGAGTTAAGACAAATAAGCTGTACAAATAGACAAATAATAAATGGCTCAGTGGCTAGAATAGATGGTAAGCATCATTGCACAAATCAACACCGTTATGGTGTCTCAGTTGGCTTACACATGTAAATGGAAATTTTCAGAGAGCAATTTCACAGAAAGGAAGCCAGTTTTTTTCTTAAACAAATCACCATTTCTTGGTTCAAAACTGACATCGGATATGAAAATTACCATATCACATATTTGTAAGATGACAAGGAATAACTCATCTTCAAAGTGCAAGTCTATTTACAACCACAAAAAGCAATGATGAGGAGAAAAGGATTTTTTAAAAATATGCAAAGATCAAAAACATTTTGGGCACAAAATTAAACAATTTTTTTGGTTAGAAGATAAAAGAGAAAAAGTGATTGAGTTACAGATGCTGCTTTCAGCTACACACACTATATAGTGGAATCCAAGATCTCTACAGCTTGCTTGCATTTTTTTTTTTGTTTGTTTGTTTTGTTTTGTTTTTTCTGCTTACATGCTCTGGAAATTTGTGGTAGAAATTAATGTCTCAAAGAGAAAATACACACTAAGAATGTCTTGCTACTACTTTATGGATGTCATAAGACCTATTTAGATGGGTCAGAGTTGGTGTAAAAAGCCATTGCCTTGAGTTGAGAAATGAATACTGTAAAAGTGCAATACAAATCCTCTGAAGCACATGCATTTCTAAATGTTCTGGTAATTACATTCATATTTAAGCATAGCCAAAGTAGAAAAAAAAAAAAAAAAAAAACTGAAAGTATTTCTCTCTACTTTATTCCCTATGCCTTATAGACTTCTCCAATATGCCATATTTTATCACTTCATTAAGTCATAAATAAGCACTATAGCGTTAATAGATGAATGACTCAATAAACATGGTAATGTAATACTGTAGTGAATGTTTATACATTGTTTCTTTAATAGCTGCTATTTTTGGAAGATTTAGCGGTAACTGTAACGATAATACTGGTTTATGTTTTAGCATGCTCCATGATGATCCAAGCAGAAGGATTCCTGCTGAAATGGCACTGTGCAGCCCATTCTTTAGCATTCCTTTTGGTGAGTGGTGTCCTTGTTTTTCTTCATGGTCATTAAATAATCTTACAGTATACATTTCTGAACCCTTTTGTCTGTTATTCATCAGTTCATTTGGGAGAATTTACATTTAACTGTAGTATAATGACCTTCTATAGCCCCTCATATTGAAGATCTAGTGATGCTTCCTACTCCAGTGCTGAGGCTGCTCAACGTGCTGGATGATGATTATCTTGAGAATGAAGAGGAATATGAAGGTCAGTTCTTCCAAGATTTTATTTAATGTCTTTTTCTTAACGAAGTCTAGAATAGACATATCCATAAGATTCTCTTATTTTCCCAATTTATAAGAAAGTTTGCTAAGGATTTGCTATATGATTTCCAGTCTTCTTGATTCATAAAGTACTTTTGATTCTCTTACACCTTCTCTTTACTTACATTCCTCTTTTCTCCTTGACAAAGACTAAGTTCTCTGTCTTTTTATATCCCATCTTTATAGTTTTATTTTTCTTCCTTTTTTTTTTTCTTTTTGTAGAACTGGGAGTCAAACTCAGGATCTTGAGGTTGCCAGGCAGGTACTTGTGCCCCTGAGCTATCTCCCTGGCCCTTATTTTTGTTTTTTAGCTTACTTTTTTTTTTTCTTTTCAGAACTCATTAGACATTTACTGTTACGTATTATTGTTAATTATTCCCTGTTTTTGGTATAGTAGAGGAAACATATATGAAGAATGACAATTGTAATTGTCTGAAGGCAATGAGGACTGTAGGGAGGAAGGGTATTTAGCCCAATCTCAGCAATTAGTACTTCTCTGCAGAGGCTCTATCTAACTTTTGTTTGTAATTAACATTGCTTGGCTAAAATATGAAGGATTGAAGTGTCACACAGACTTGGAAAATGTGGCACATTCAGAGAACAAGAGTTGGTATGACTATCTTAAGATACACTTGTAGGACAGGGACCAGGTTCGATGCCCTGCACCACATGCTATGCCAGCCCTGCCCCTGGGCACACGGCCACTAATACCAAGCATGGTGGTGCATGCCTGTAATCCCAGTGCTGGGAAAGCTAAAAACAGGATGATCATCAAATCTGAGCTGCATAGGGAGCTCCTGTGCCAAATACATTAACAACAACAATAAAAATATTTGTAGCAAAGCAGTTAAAGCTACAGAGATATGATACACCTAGTTACTGTGTTTTAAGAATTTGGTATTATCAGGAGATAGTAACACTGGAATATAACCTACATGAAAGAGTGCAATTAGTCCTCCATAAATATTTATTTTAGGAAGGAAAGAAGTGCTAGTTAAAATCTAACTGCAGTGTCTTTTTGTTACCTGTCACGTGAACATGACCCAGTGATGCCTTCTGGACTATTAACTGCGACATAGAACTATGTGCAGGTTTACCTATTGTGACATTGTTTATGTCAAAAGTTTGAAAATACTTCAATACTTAAGAGGACCTACTAGATAGTTTACTGAACATTTGTGGAGTAAAGTACCAAAAAGTGTAAAACAAAGATGACTTCGTGTAATAATATGGAAAGCTCCAAAAGATGTATAAAAAGGATTAAAATTCTTAAAGTATATATGGTTTATCATTTCATTTAGAAGTTATTAGAATAGTAGTTGGAAAAATTTGAGGAACATTAAAGACATACTGTTTTAAATGTTTAATTATTTGAGTATCACTTATGTAAAACAATAAAATAAAAGGTACATTATTAGATACACTGTTTTTGGAAATATAGACAATGGTTAGTTGTATATCACTGAATCTTTGATGATTTAAAATTTCAGATAATGAGTGTTACTCCAATACATTATAATATATTATTTCTTCGATATATTTTAATTAACAGATGTTGTAGAAGACGTAAAAGAGGAGTGTCAAAAATATGGACCAGTGGTATCTTTGCTTGTTCCAAAGGAGAATCCTGGCAGAGGACAAGTAAGTTAATATATTCATAGTTTCAGAATAATTCAGAAATTACACTTCTCTGTTAAATATTCTGTGGAAAGACGTGCACAAAAATTTCATTAAGAAATCGGTTATG
>PVJA010038582.1:0-19682 GCA_004027025.1 Myocastor coypus
AAAAAAAAAAAAAAAAAAAAAAAAAAGATTATATATATAAATTATACATCTCCTGGGGCCTTGGCCTAGCCCCAATTTCCTAAACAAGTGGATGGTGAACAGTTTTGATAAAAGAGACAAATGATAGGGCTCTAGGAAGGTCAAAACCCTCTAACAGCATTCATAATCCCTTGGGCATTGAGAAAGGGACTGCACTGAGAAGGCTGGGTTTACTTGGTTTTGAAGTAAAGGAAGAGGTTGCTGAGGCAAATGCGGAATCCGAACAGGACCTCAGCAGTCAGCTCAAAGACTTCCCCAAGTAGGAAATTTTGCCAATCTGGAGAACTGCCTGATCCTCTCTTGTCCCTTCTTCCCTTTCCCCTTCTCCCCTCCCTTGTTCCTCTTCTTATTCAAACAATTTCCTGCTTTTGGCCAGTATCCGTTGTATATTTTGATCCTTATTTGCACTTTTGGTTTTTCACACCAGAGCAACCATAGTTTATTTCACTTAAGAATCTGATGCTTCCGTGTAACTAGAAATGTCTCAAGTTTGTTCTTTACTATGGCAAAGTAGTGCTCTATTATACAAACAAAACATTGTTCTCCATTTATCCATTGGTGGGCATTTGGGCTATTTCCAAGATTTAATTATCACAAACAGAGTGTGCATATATCGCTGTGGTATGATGCTTTTAATTCTTTTGAGAAGAAAGTAAGAAGAATAGCTGGGCTGAATGGACTCTGGTTTTAGCTTTTGGGGAATCTCTACACTGACTTTCACAGTGGTGGCACAATTCTGTACTCCCACCAACAGTGGAGAAGGGTTACTTTTCCCTACAGCCATGCCAATGTTTGTTATTGGTTGATTTCTTGGTGATGGCCATTCTTTCTGGAGTGAGACAGAACTTCAGTGCTGTTTTAATTTGTGTCTCTTAAATGACCAGTGGTGAAAATGTTTTCATATATTTGCCATTTCTACTTCTTCATCTGAGAAATGTCTATTCATTTTACATCACCATTTTTGGATTGAGTATAAATTTGGGGAGTTTCATTTTTAAACACTTCATATATTCTAGATATTAGTCCTGTGTCTGGTGTACAGCTGACAAAACATTTTCCCTATATTGGGTTTCTCCATTCAGCTGCTTTCTTTGGCTGTGCAAGTTCTTTGTATTAAGACGAACCGACAATATTGATTCTTTGTGATACTTCCTGTGCCATGGGGATTTTGTTAATAAAGTTTTTGCCTTTACCAGTATTTCAAGTGTTCTACCCATTCTGTCTTCTACCAGATTTAGTGTTTCTGTTTTAGACTTTGTTTTCATTTGTACCAGGAATTGAACTCAGGATCTTGTATCAGACAGGCACTGTGCCAGTAAGCTATAGCCCTGGCCCTAGTGTTTCTATTTTAATATTTAAGTCTTTGACCTATTTTGATTTTTTTCTTTAATCTTTTGAGACAGGGTTGCACTAGGCAATTCAGGCTGGTCTTGAATTAGCTTTGTAGCCCTGGCTGGCCTTAAACTCACAGTGATCCTCCTGCCTCCTGAGTGCTGGGATTATAAGCTTATACCACCATACCCAGCCATTTTAATTTTAGTTTAGTACATGGTGAAAGATACAGGTTTAATTTTTTGGCTTATAGAAAGTCAATTTTTTGAAAAAACATTTGTTAAAGAGTCTATCTTTCTTCCAGTGAACATGTTTGGCCCCTTTGTCAAAGATAAGGTGAGTATGTTTGAGGTTGTTTCTGTATCTTCTAATCTGTTCCATTGATATTCAAGTCCAAGTACCATACTCTTTATCATGGTAGCTTTATAGTATTATTTAAGGACTGGGATTATGATATGCCCTACCTTGCCTTTGTTATCCAAAATTGCTTTTGCTATTATAGACTTCTTATGGTTCCAAATGAATTTTAGAATTGGTTTCTCTTTATTTGGAATTGCATTAAATCTGTATAACAATTTTGGAAGTATGGCTATTTTCACTATACTGGATCTTTCTACCTAAGAGCAAGGGGAGTCTTTCTATATTCTTTTTTTTTTATTTTTTTTTATTTTTTATTATTATTATGGCTGGCTCAGTCTGCCCTAGGGGTGGGGCTGCGTAGCATGTGGTGCTGGGGATCAAACTGCCATCCCTGAGGTTGCCTAAGCTTGCCTAAGCAGGTGCTTTAGGCCACTGAACCATCTTGCCTGCCCCTCCATTTTCAGATCTCCTTTTCAATCTCCCTTTTCAAAGTACTGTAGTTTTCAATATAGTGGTCTTTAGTTTCCTTCATTGTATTGATTCCTAGGTATTCCATATTTTTGGATGCTACTGTCAAAAATGTTTCCCTTATTTCTCTCTTGCTGAGTTTGTTATTCTTGTACAGGAAGGCTATTGATTTGTCAGTGTTGATTTTTTTTCTATCTGGCTAGGCTACTGAATTTGGTTATTTAATATAGAAATCTTTGGGGTCTTCTATTAGAGTATGACACCATCTGCAAATAATGATAATTCTTTCTTTTCTATTGTTAAGCATTTTATTTCTTTCTCTTGTCTAACTGATTCAAGCTGCCCCTCCTATATGGTAAGTCTGGATTCAGGGAGAAAGTGGCACCTGCCAGTGCCTGCTTCATTGAAGCCTCTCTGTGCTCTCCCCATGGGCTTCAATTCTCAATTCAGATGCTTCCTAGATAGAGGGACTCACTTCTGCCCTTCTTCCTCACAGTGCTATATTCCAATGTCTGGACATCAATTCTCAGAAAGGCTCCTTCTTTGCTGCTCACCACTGTGCCATCTTTCTGGACATTCAATTACTAATTTTTTTTTTTTTTTTTGTCTTTTTTGGATTTGAGACAGGCTTCATGATGCAGTTTAGGCTGGCCTTGAACTCAAAGCAATCTTACTACCTAAGCCTCCTGAGTCCTAGGATCACAAGCATGTACCACTATTCCTGGCTACTAATATTTTATTGAAAAACTCAATTATTGTTAGCCAACATAGCTGGAAAGATACAGTTCATGCCAACATGAAGATAAACAATAAAAAAGAAAATACAGTGAGGCAAGTGAGATAGGCATTTCTCATCTGGCAGCTCAAAGGTGGGACCAGTAGAGGGCAGAAAGGTGTTTGGGAACCATGACGATCTGCAGGGGTCAAGGTCCTGATCCTGATGTCACTGAAGTGCAGCTCTTATCCTCATGTCCACTCCAGCTTGCCTGCAGCACATCCACAGTCCATCATCTTTCAGGAAGTGTGAAGCTGGCTCATTCTCATTCCTATTAAAATTACCAAAACCATGACAAAGTCACACTTTGTAGTAGAGAATTTAGCTCTTTAGTTGCTTGACCTGCTGAAATTCATCATGTTTCTACTATGGAAAAACATTAAAAGGGATGTTCAGGAGTCTCCCTGCTGTGATTTTCTAACTATTTCAATTCTGTTGAAAGCAAAATGCAATTCATCTGACTTGCCAAAAAAGGATTATTCTGCTTTGGCATCTAGGAAAACCAAAATTTCCATTGTTGCTTTTTTTTCTGTACTAGGGTGTTAATGTCCTAAGAAGCTGGCTGCAGAGAGGTTTGCAGGGAGCATGCACAGGGGGTGGGAGGGAAGACCCTGTACTTTTGAGTACTCCCCCAGAGCCCAGATTTTCTCCAAGTGGTAGCCACACAGCTGTATTTAGTGTCCTGCCACATTTCTATTGACTGTGTTTCTCCCCCTGTGATTATAGTTTTGCTCTGAAGATCTGTGATCTATGAGATGTGATTGAGAGATATGGTAAGTGTTTTTCTCTGAGGGAAAGTGAAAAGATTTCTCATAGTGACACTCATCTGTAAGGGGAAGGGAGGGTTTCTTTTTGTTGCTGTTGTTTTTATTGTCCTGAGGATTGAAACTAGGGCCTTTGTACTGAACAACATCCCCAGCTTTTTTTTTTTTTATGTTTAATTTGAGATATAAGAATCTCACTAAATTGTTCAGTTGCCCAGCTTGGACTCAAACTTGCCGTCTTGCCTCAGCCTGTCAGAAAGCTGGATTACAGGTGTGTGTGTGTGCCATCATGTCTGATTTACCTTCTGTTTTGTTTGCTGAGATTATTTGTTTCAAGAATGTTCCTAGTCACCTGTTGAGGTATATTTATGATGCCTGTCCTAAAATTCTATTTCTAATATCTGAGTGGTTTGATGTTTATTGATTTGTCTTTTTTAATTTTAAGGAATAATAAAGATGATGCAGAATTTCAAAACAAGATGATAGGAAATTAACAAAGGTTATTATAATTTGAAACTGAGGGAAAACCTGTACAAACTCTTTAATTTCATTTGCATTTTGGTACTGGTGTTTATCACCAGTTTTAGAGGCCATGTAGCTAAGCAGTGCATGCCCAACTAGCTTTGCTATAGATAACACCTCTGCTGTATTGGCCACAGTGTAGGATCTTAGGCCAGAAGCTCAAACTAGATGACCCATCACTAGGGTCTGTGCCATGATTGGTGGCTGCTTCTTGACATTGGAAGGCCCCAGCCTCCACCCTTGGACCTTGGGCCATGACAACACTGCCATTTTCTGAACAGGACTCCTGGGAACTCTAGGAAATCAGATCACCTATGCTTGCCAAGAGAAATTGCATTTTCTTTTTAACTCCATTTTAGAGATCACCACAACAAAGTTTAGGTGAATTCACTCCTCATCCTCTTTTCTCTTAGCCATAAAACCTACAGAGGAGAACAAAACTGCTAACCTAAGTAACAAAAAGTTGAAATAAATTGTAGGTGAGCTAAAAGGGAGCCCCCTTCAGAAATGCAAACCTTGTAACATTTTTATAAAATTCTAAAATGAGGTAATGTGGTTCCCATGGTTACTTGTAGATGCATACAAACCCACTGCAAAGTTCTCTGGTCTTTGGCATTCCCTCATTTTGCTTTGAGTCGTCATCCTGCCGGTAATAAAAGCTTCATTTATTCCCATTCTTGGTCTCTTGGTGTTTGTCTCGCTGAATTTTGGTGCAACAGCACCACTGGTCACACCACTCTTTTTCCTTAGGACTTGACGCTTGCGCCTCACTCCATCTTTGACCTCGTCATGAATAAACTCTTCTATAAAACTTGTTTCAGCGTTTGGCCTTGCTCATTAACATGCACTCATGTGAGATTTGCCTGGTACTTGGCACAGGTGGTTTTTCAAATTGTCATGTGAACAGTTAGCATTTTATGTTATATTCTGGATTGTATGTAAGTCTTCTGTATGGGCAGGGTTCTGCAGACATGAAGCTGGTAGGCAGTCCACCTTTCTGTGAGCTGGGGGTAAAAATCCATGCGTCAGTCAGCTTCTTTTGACAAGATGGGAGGGTTCACTAGTGCTTGATGTGATGAGCACTCAGGCTTCCATGAGGTCTCTCTTGGCAACTCCTAGGTTGAAGGGATTACTTTGCTCATTTCTCCAGGTATTATGGTTTCAGTCTATAGTGTTCTTGAAAGGTTTTGTGAGTTCAGAGGTGGAGCTACTAGAGGTGACTGGATGATGAGGTGATTGGCTCATCCACTGATGAGTTCACCACTGAATGTGCTATTAGGAGGTAGGACTTGGTTGTGCCCTAGGAGGTAGGATGTGGCAAAGCTGGCTAAGGAAATAAGCAGGACACATTAATTATAAGACCCCAAGGCCCCCAAAGTAAATCCTGGGACCCTGCACGTAAAATTCCCCACAGGTTTCCATGAGATGTAGAGGTTCTCATTATGACCCCAGGTGTGGTGACATGCCTGCAATCCTGCCGCATCCAGCAACAGGAAGACTAATATACCAGATGACACCCCGGACCCTGCTGCTGAGGTGTGGGGGGAAAGCTTGGTCAGTACCAGATGGCAGTGATCATTCCAGCTTCCCATTGCTCTGCACTGACACTGGCTCAAAAGGGGTTCTACTAACTCTGGTGGAGCTCAGAGTCCAGGGTCTCCCAATGTCTTAGGCTGGCACAGTAAGGGTATCACTACAGCCAAGAAGAGAAGGCCTGGGTTTGCCGGCATGGGTAGGATAGAGCCAGGTTCTCAATGGTGTTTGGCTGGAGTATAGAGATTTTCTGCATCTCTGTGGCTTCTATCTTGTTTTTTGGTGGGAGGACACAGGCTACTCTTGTGGCTTCTTTTTGCCTGCTTCCTTGACATCTTTGGTATCTAGTCCAACAGATATAATTGTTGGGAGCTGCTAAAGCTGAAAATTGATCCTGTGAGGGAGGGTAGGATGAGGTCTGTCTCAGTTACTCTTCTCTCGTTGCTGGGACAAATACCTGACACTCAAAATGAAGGAAGGAAAGGTTTATTTAGCTCACAGTTACTGGAGGTTTCAGTAGATACTCAGCTGGCTCCAAGGCAGAGCAGCATATGGCAGAGCGCAGCAGTTCATGGCTGTGGCAAAGGGCAGAGAGCAAAAGGGAGTGGCAGCAGCTCAGGAAATATTTTAGGGCTGTATACAAAAGAATAATTGGGAGACTGCTGTTATATGCCTCTTTTTCTCCTGTGTTTAATTGTTTGCCCTATTAGGTAGGTTTTTTTCATTTGTGTTCATGGAGCTGTGGTCATTTTGATCCCTCTCTGGACTATCTTTTAGTAGTCTGTGTAGGCTTTGTCATCATGAAATTTTTTAGTTGTTCTTTGTAATGGAAGCATTTCAATTCTCTATTAAACTCGAAAGAGAGTTTTTCAGGGTATATCAGCCTGGGTTGGAATTTGTTTTCTTTCAAGACTTGTAGTACTTTTCTTTATGCTCTTCTTGACTTGATGGTTTGTGAAGAGAAGTCTGCCATTATTCTGATGGGTTTTCCTTTAAATGTGATCTGTTCTTTTTCTCTAGCGGCTTTTAGCATACTGTTCCTTTGCTGAATTTCTGGAATCTTGATAATTATGTGTCTGGCTGTGGTTTAAATTGGGTTGATGTTATTTGGAGTTCTATATGCTTCAGTGCCCTGAATGTCAGATTGTTTCCCCATATTTGGGAATTTTACACTATGACTTCTATCCATATTCTTTTTATATCATTTATATTGGCTTCTTTCTCATTGATGCTTATTAGTATTATGCTCATCTTTGCATCATATTACAGATGTTGAGTTATTTTTTTCCTGCATCCTAGTTGTTTTTAAGAGATCTTTTCTTACCTTTTCACTAGCTGCTATGATGTCTTCAAGGTCTGGAAGTGTTTTCACTTTCATTGAAATGGCTTTGCCAGCTTGTGATTGAGGTTCTGATTTCCTGTATAGCGCTTTGAATCTGCTTCATGCATTCTATGTCTTTCCTGTATTGCTCATTCAAGGATTCCATCATTTTAATGTTCTCCTCTTTGTCAGTGTCTTTAGAGGCACTTAGTGCTTCTTTCATTATAGTTATCATTTTTTTTTTACTTCAGAAATTATTTCTGTTCTGATTTCCTCTATACCTTTCTACAGTTGTTCCTTTAGTTCAATGTTATTATTTTAGAGATTTCAGGTATGTATTTTCCAATTTCTGCTATGCTATTGTCTCCTGTATTTGTTCTGGTTAGGCTTGAGACCTGAGAACACATTTTGCTCCATCTCTTTGCCATTTTGTACAGCACTGTCTTCTGACCTTTGGTGTAGAGGTTTGGTAGAGTTCTTACCTTAGCACTAGGTCCAGATCTACTAAGTTCAAACTTGTCCAGGTGGGTATGGTTTGGGCCTGGCTTCTGTGCTCCACTTCTTCCTGCTGTAGCTCTTGGAAATGAACCTGCTGTGCCACTCTGGCAAGACGTTCTGCTCCTGGATCAGCTGGGTGGGTCTTGCCTCTAGCCTCTCTGCAGGAAGTTCTGCCTCAGGGTTTGATGGAGGAAGTTTCACATACAAGCCTGGCCTGGGCACTGGCTGGAGTGAAGATCCAGTGGGAGGGCAGGTCTCACCCCCTCCACACGCCTGGCCTAGGTGCTGGCTGGAATCAGGATCTGGTGGGAGGGCAGGCAGTCCCACTCCCACTCCGGGCCTGGGTGTTGGCTAGAGTAAAAGTTAATTTTTTATGTGATTCAAGTAATTTTGAAAATTACATTTCACATGACTCAGAGGTCTGCATATGACATTTAATAAGACAGAAAACTACATGAAAAATGAATATTTAAAGAAGATATGTTTATTATAATGAGCATACTGTAGATGTTCCATATTACCTTTGATTTTGTTCACTTCTTAAAAATGTTATGTGTCCTTTGGGAGCAATAAACAAAAACCAGTTTGCTTAATGGTATTTCTTTTGAAATAGCTGTTATTGGGAGAAATATTTTCCAGTCTTCTGTACATGTTGTAGTGGAAAATTATAATGGAATCTTGAAATGATATGAAACTCAAGACAATGTGTTCTAAGTCAGACAAATAAAGATGATGAGAAAGAGGTGCAAGAGCTTCAATTGTACCAATAAAACAAAAGAAATTTGAAATGCAGGAAATCTTATACATGAAATCTTCTGAGAATAAAAACTGAAGAAAAACAAATTGATCAAGTTATTCATCCACTTTGCAGTGGGAGTGTTGAAAATGGAATAGTGTAATGAACAAAAACACTGGCCCAGAACAGTAAGCCAGAAGTGAAATGAAAGATTAAGATACAGGCTCCTGTTCTATAATGTAATTCTGTTTTTCAAATTTTTTTATTTTTCTGAATCTCAGACTTCTTCATTTGTAAAACAAAAATAAAACACTAAGGTTCTTTTTTTTCATGAAAGATTCTCTGTGCAGCTTAACCTGGGAATGTTCATCCAAGACTCTCTTAAGAGAGTGAACTAGATATTGTTAAAGTGACAAGCAAATCTCTCTTAGCATGGATGTGGCATGCTAATGATGTTCAATCAATGTTTCCTGAATGCAGGCACACGGAGCCAGTTTAAAATCTATCATCAATTAGACTATGGTCTAGGGTAAATCCTCTTTTGTAATAGAGATCTCTAAGCTCTCTTCACAGAATTATAATGGAGCAAACTTTTAGAAAAAAGTATTTTGACATGTGGTCAGAGTTGCTGTACCGTAACATTTGTTTGTAATTCAAAAAATATCATGCAAGGTGTGAAAGAGGTTGTAGAGACCCTTGTTCCATTTGTGATAGAGCTCTCACCAGAGAAGATGGCTGCACAGATTAAAGACTACATTTCTCATGTTGCTCTTCAGGTCAGAGGGATCATGTGACTGAGTTTTGAGATCTGTAGTAGTTCTTTGGAACTTTCCTCTGGAGATGCTTGTTGGCTTGTTGACCTTGAGTTCATTTTTGGTTTTACCTTCCCTCCAGCTGCCAGCACCTCAGAACATGAGGCTGAAAGCCAGGCATTTGTTAGGGCATAGAGAGCTGGTATCTGATGATTTTGTGGATCAAAGCTGTTTACCATAAAGGTCCTGGGCTACAAATCAGAATTTCACAGCAGCAGTTGCTTATAGCAGTGCTATTTTCAGTTTTGTGTGGTGGAGCAAAACAAATCCTGTAAGGGCTGAGGTATCAAGGAAAGCAAGATGAAGAGGTTTTTAACTCAGCAGAAGGACTCTGAGCTGGGAGGTGAGAGAAGCAGAGTGGAAGGTTGCCCTGAGGTGAAGTCTAAGGCAGTGCATTGCCCTCTGACCCTGCAAATGGTTCATAAAATTGGATGGGTGTCCTTCTCTCCCTTCTTTTTTAACCTCTCCTGTTCTTGCCTTCCTTTTTTGCATTTGGGGATTGCACAGGACTTCAGGGGAAAGGACTGAAGCCTGTGTCTGCGTGAATGCGGAGCAAAACGGACAGTTACTTCAGATGAGAAGACAGAGAGACCAAGTTGGACCTATGGGTGCTCAAAAAACGCAAGCTCCTGGAGACATGCAGAAATTTGATAGGAGTATTGAGTACCAAAGTAATCTAATTCCACAAGGCTGTCTAAAATCTTACATGGGCTGGTGAAATAAGCTCAGCAGAGTAAAGTGCCTGCTTAAGCAAGCTTAGGCAAGCTCAGGGACAGTGATTCAATCTCCAGCAACACATGCTGTGCCAGCCCCACCCCCAGGGCGGGCTGAGCCTGCCAGAGTCTAGGTTCAGCGGTGCACCCTATAATCCCAGTGCTGCGGAGGCCTGAAACAGGAGGATCACCATGAGTCTGAGCTGCTTAATGAGACCCTGTAGCAACCAAATACATTTAAAAAATAATAATAAAATCTTATATGACCAAGAAACTACAGCCAAGCACAAAGCCTACAAGGAACATTGTGCCACTCTGAGTTCAACTGGAATGAGTCCTAGAATATTAATATACATCCAGGAGAGAGAATATGAACTCCAATTTCATACTAAAAAGAAAAAGGCTCATAGGAGAGTAAAAAATTTGCCTTCATATAATCAGAATTAGATTTCTAGAATTCCTTCTTTTAGGCCTCTCTGGTCTGCAAACTTATCATAGCACTGTTAGCTGGAAAGCTCAGGTATATGCAGCAGTCTAAGGAAGACAAACTTCAGACACATTTGTGGCACTTGCCAGACATCTCCAAGTGCAATATGAATGAATGGCTTCCCATCTCCATGTTCAGTGTAGCTTGCATCCACCTCGGAAAATGAAAACAAATACAAAAAAAAAAAAAAAAGAAAACAAATACAAATCTAGAAGCATCCCTTACAATCCCAGCATTTACTGGTATGCCCCTGGACAGATCTCCCTGCCACTTCTACTTTATGCTTTCCTTAAAAATGATTTTGTTGCTACTGTGGAGTTTTGATGGTCACTATTTTTCCTGGTCAGGCCAGTAGGGTATTTTTATAGGTACCTCCTGAAAATGGTATAAATGGTGAGTTTGATTTGTGCAAATTTCCTGGGAATTATTGACTAAATCTGGCATTGTATAACATTTGGCTCTTCCTCTAAGTCAAAGTGATCATGAAAGGCACATGTTTTGAATCAGTTCAGTATACTCAGGCAGTCATGGTAGCACAATTAAGACACTCACGAAAGAGGATGTTGGAAGTGCTCCAGAAAGGGGAAAGGGTAATGAGATGAGTGTGCCCAAACTGTGGGGTAGGATATATCCTGAACTGTAATTTTAAAAAGGAAAAAATATTTACTTTCTTTTTTTTTTTTTTTTAATCTCACTGGGTATTTTGGAAGGAAGTATTTACTACCATTATTCTAGGTTGTCTTTTCAAAGATGTCCATAGATGAAGCAGGCTTGAAAGATACAGAATCTGCTTCTGGGTTAGTTTTAAAAGCAAGATGCTCTTGCTTTCTCAAGAGCAAAAGGCAGACATGTCCATCCTAAGTGCTTCTAGTTCCTCAGGCTCCAGGGTCTTCCCCAGTGTTGCAGCTCAGTTAGTGCCTGGCACTGTTTGGTTCCCTTGCATACACTGGGCTAGAGATCAGGGCCAAATGCAAATGCTCTGACTACTCATTCCACGGAGTAATACAGGCTACATCTGGAGCCCAGGAATGCTGGATCTCCTGTCACATTCATGAAATTGGTAGGCCTACTTCTTAGCCCTTTAACCTCTTGACTGCCTGTATTTGTTAGATCTGCATCGTTCTCCTGAATTCCAGCATTAGAGATGTCCCTCTACTTTGATGAATACGAAAAAAGCAAGGGGAAAAGGAGTCTGGAGTTTAAACACTGATATTCATTGAGAACCGACTGAAGGACATGTGTTTCTATCCAAATGTTACCCCTGGCACCTGTACTCATGGCTCTGGGCCTTGTGTGAGAGTGTGCTTTTGTTTTCTTCTCCATCTGTCGAGTTTGATGGACATAATCAGAAAGAGAGATGTAGAATTTACTGTTGTGTAGGTTGTTGGGATGGTTTCAGGGACACTGGCTATAACATTATGCAGTTAAGGCTGCTTTATGAGGGCCCATGGGAGAAATGTGCCTCAAATATTAGGAAAAGCTGCATTTCTGTTGAGCAGCTGCAGCGCTTTTGTCCTGCCGACACTATAAATCTTGTAGCTGATTGTGTATCTCCACCATCTCAGCATCTCGGAAGAACAGAGCCAAATTTGTGGTCCAGCTTTTAGAATTAATCAAAGGCAGACAGTATGCACTAGGGAGTTCTAACTTTATCCTGGGCTATTTTTCTTCACTTCATTTCCTCATTCATTTGTTTGTACACTTTTGTAATATATGTACTTTTCAATTTTTATTTTAATCAACCTTTAAGGCTCTGACATTTCTACAGTTTCTTATAAGGTCAATACTTCCTGTCCCTTTCCCCTCCCCTCCCCATGCCTCCTTGCACCCTGTATCTTCCTTTTCCTTGGTTTCTGTTCTTGTTTTGGTGTAACATTTGCCACGGATGCTGGAAGATACATTTCATGGAGACCACCTGTCTGAGGATACTGTTCATCTACCACTACTACTAGGTTGTAAATATCTAAGCTAGTCACTGTTTTTTGTTAGACATCCGAAGGCTTTCTCTATTGGCTTCTAGGCTTTAGGCTTCACTGCATATGCTCTAGACGGGGTCCTTGCAATGTCCATGGCAGAGTAAAAGTGAAATAGCAAGTCAATGGATTGGGATGCCACCAGGGGCTGGGTGAGGCACACTTCTGGCTGTGTCTGGGTGGGAAAATGCAGATGTTATTTCGGGTAATTTATCTGGCCTCTGGCCCCTTCCTTTCTGGCGCTGTGCCCAGCTCTGCTTCCTGCTGCCATGAACGAAGCAGCTTCACTTCACCACGCTCTTCCACCAGTATGTCCCTACCTTGGAGCTAGTTGACCATGGACTGAATCCCCCAAAACCATGATCCAAATTAAACTTCTGTGCCATTAATTGTGGGTGTTGAGCATCATATCCCAGCAAGAGAAAGCTCACTGATACAATGTCCAAAGCTATTCTGTTTCTTAATCATTTGATCTAACTTGTCTGCCCCTCTCCCCTGATTCTCTTTTGGGCTTTTCTTTCCCTCAGATTCTAAAATTTCAGGAAACTGCTGTGCCTTTGTGTGATGTTTCTTTTTCATTTCTTTTCAAAAATGTATTCAGTTGTTGCAGGGTCTCACTACACAGCTTGGGCTCATAGTGATCCTTCTGTGTCCAACCTATCCAGTGCTGGGATTATAAGTGTGCACCACTATGCTTCAACTCTTTGGCAGGCTTAGCCCACCCTGGGGGTGAAGCTGGTGTAGCATGTGGTGCCAGGGATTGAACTGGGTCCCTGCGCTTGCTTAAACTTGCCTAAGTAGATACTTTAATCTGCTGAGCTATCTCACCAGCCCTGTGAGATAGGGTTTCTATACCCAACCTGTTGGGCATTTGTAATGTGGGAACTCATGTCCTTTACATACCTATTTTCCTCCCTCTGTTTGTTTCTGATAATTTTCTACTCTGAGTTTTCTCAGTTGTTTCATTTATTTATTTAAGTTACTAATGGTGATCCTATGGCTTTTGCACTGAGTTATGTTCCTAGATCTTTTTATTTCTTGAAACAGAGTCTTCCTAAGTTGTGCAATTGTCTAGAGTGGGCTTGAACTTGATGTCCTGCCTCAGCCACCTTCAGTGTCCCTGCACCAAGCTTGTTTCATATCTTGAATGGTTTATTTAGGTCTTGAAACCTGTGAGTTAGTCTTCTCAAGGTACCTCTTGACTGATTTTGCTTCCCTTTATTCTCAAATTTTGTTTCTTGAAGGATCTCCTTGTATTAATCTTCTGTCATAGATAAAACATTGCTACAGAGTTAAGTAGCACCCATTTCTTACCTCACAATTGCTGTCATTTAGAAGTTTGGGGATACCTGGTATGATGCATGTCTATAATCCTAGCACTCAGTAGGTTGAGGTAGGAGTCCTGCTTCAAGTTCTTGGCTAGCCTGGGCTACATGGTGAGTTCAAGACCAGCATGAACCACCAAGACCTTACCTGAAAAAAAAATAAAGAAGTTTTGGCACAGTATGGCTCAGTTTGGTCCTGTGCTATAAATCTCACAAGATGGAAATGGAAGTTTTGGATGGCTGAGGTCTGGTTTAAACATCTAGGAAGACTCTGCTTCAGAGCCAGAATGGCACTGGACATTGTATTGGTGAGCTTTCTATTGCTGGGATATATTCAACACCCATAACTAACAGAGGAGAAGTTTAATTTGGCTTATGGTTTCAGAGGATTTGGTCCATGTTCACATTGTTGATAGAATTGGTCTTTTGGATACAGGAGTGAAATCCTCTCTTTGCTGGCTGTTGACCTGGGTTTCCCACATTCTTCCCTAGGTGGAGTCCTTGATTGTGGTCCCTGCCTCACAGAGCCTGTTCACACCCCAGACCTCTCTTGCCTCACCTTTTGTGTTCCTCTTCTGTAATTAAGGGCTCCTGTGACTTCACAGGTTTCACTTTGTCATCCAGGAAGATCTCCCTCTTGGAAAGTTGGCTGGCTAATCTTAGTTCTGCCTGTAATTTTCCTTCATAGCAATGAATGGCCAGGGAATGGAATCTTTTTTTTTTTTTTCAGGACCAGGATTTGAACTCATGACCTTGCACTTGCTAGGCAGGCACTTGTGCCATGTGGCTATCTCCCCAGCCCCCAAGGAATGGAATCTTATAGGGACAGTTGTGGAAATTTGCCTACCTTTCTGTATATCATAACTCTTGGATGGTAAAATATATAATGATAACTGAACTAAATTTTACTAAATATATGGCATAGATATTATTTAGAGATGACAGATTTTATTTCTTCAAAAATTTTCTGATAAGAGATCTCTGTTTATTGACAACAAAATCGGACTAGTCTAGTTACCATTATAAAAAAAAGTTACAGTAGAGTTACTATAAGTTAACCTGGCCAAAAATATTTGAGTGCACTCTTAATTTTAAAAAGATGGTTATCTGCTGGGGAGATAGCTCAGGGGCACAAGTGCCTGCCTGGCAAGTGCAAGGTCCTGCGTGTGATCCCTGGTTACACACACACACACACAAACACACACACACACACACACAAGATGGTTATCTGAGTGTATGATATATTTGTGTGTGTCATTCTGTAGACAGCTGCTCCCCTTTTGTTGTTGTTGTTTAATTTTTCCTTTTTGGTCATTTGCTCACAATACAACATGGGATATACAGGCTTAAAAACATGCTTTTTAAAGTTACCAGCTGGTCTAAGTCATATCAAAATTGGTTTATATACAGTTTATCAAAAGATTTCAATTAATTTAGCAAAAAATTCCTTAAATTTTCTAAAAAAAATTATTGAGCGTCCTACTGATGAATAAGAGGTGTGGCTAACCTTTTTGTTCATTAATAAGGAGTTCCCAGTAATCTCAATAGTCTGTTAGGAGACGCTCTCAAAAAGAAAGTGGTCATTGGTTTAAAGATAAAAGTCTTTAAAAAATAAATAAACAAATAAAATGGGGTTTTTCTCTTAAAAATAAATAAACAACAATAGCAACAACAAACAAAAAAAATGGTTTTGCTATTCAACTAAATTAAGGAACAAAGATTTGCACATATAACTTATTATTGTTGATCTCACAGTATCTTAAATGTATCCATGATTCCAAATATACAAGACTTCTATAATGTTAAAGATTGCTTATTGTGATAAGACTTTTAAATTAAAAAAGGGAGGCAGGGAAAGGAAGAAAAAGCCTTGTGATATATGTCTCTTTTAAGATAATTATGTGAAAAATTCATATGTATTAGATAATGAAGATTGGTTAAAGGGTTATGTTATTTTGAAGTGAAAATAAGCATGTCACAAAATGTCATAAGAACGGCCTGCTAAGATATTGTACATGATTTTATTGCAAAAATTTTGTGTAAAATTGTGTAATTGTTGTTTATTAACATTGTATAGGGATTTAAATGTTAAAATATCCATGCTTGTTAGAAAATAACAGTTCCATTTTATGTCTAAGGTATTTAATAGTCACATAGATTGTAGTGTTAAGTTTACTGCCTCTGTTAGAGGGTAATGTCACTAAGCTTCTCTTCTAGATGTTCAACAACTGATGTTTGCAGACCAAAAATTAGAGAGATAGATGAGCTAAAAAGATAGCTGATATTTTGGCCCTAGCCTCTCAAGGTCAGTAAAGACTGAGGACATAAGAGAACCTCTGCTACAATAAGGAGATCATGGAGCCACAGAGGAAAGTGATCGACGGTGTGTAGTGTGCCTAAGGAGATTCACCTAGAGAGAAATAATAACTCAGGCTCTCAGAGAGAACAAAGTGGTCAAGTAATGGCTGTGACTCGTCCAGATGGTTGACACTGACAGAAGATCCAGGAGATGCTGTACATGGTTCTGAGATAAATCCTGAGATTGGGCTGACATTGTTAAATAACAAAAAATTATACTCATATTTATACAGGTCTTGCTTTAACTTGGTCTTAACCATCCAGCAGAAAAGTATAGCGATGAGGTATAAAAGAAATGCCATACTAATATGCTAAGCTGTAAAAGGCTCAAGTGAACTACATTTGACAATTACCCGCTGTGTTAAAAAGATACTACTATTATAGACTGTAAGACCATCTAGGGTTGGTTGTATGGAACTTAAGTACCTACGATCTTACAACTGACATCAAGTATAAAAAGGTCCTTTAAAGACTTCTCCAAATACAGCTTCTCCAAATGCATGAAACATCCATCTTTGACAAAACAATACAAGAAAGGGAGATATTCTGGGAGCCGCAGGAAACCAGGAAATTGATCAAGTGTGTGTAGGTGGGACTAGGCCTCAGTGCCTAAAGCAAACCAGTTACCCCAGTGCTGAGAAAAACATCCTGTCCAGTTCAGGCCAGCTATTAGTCACTAGGCAACCTTGTGTCATGTAATACAAAATTTTTTTTTTTTTTTTTGTCTTTTTGAGACAGGGTCTCGCTATGCAGTTCAGGCTGGCCTTGAGCTCACTTTTTTAGCCCAGGCTGGTCTCGAACTTGCACCGATCCTCCTGCCTCAGCCTCCCAAGTACTGGGATTACAGGCATGAGCCACCACGCCCAGCTGATACAAAATTTACAAATGTGTAAATAAAGGATTGTTCTTTGTGTGAGTTGTGATAGTCTTGCCTATCAGGCAGACTGGTGACCAGCGACCACCTAGCCAAGCTTTTTGTCTTCTTGTCTATCTTTCTCATTCCCTCCACCATGTCTCTCCAGGGTAGAACCTTTCACAGTAAGACCAGTGGATCTCTACAGTACAGTGTCTTCCTCTGAGAATTTGGGTGCTAAGTTATCTTCCCCCTGCACTTTCCATTTTCCTTCTATTCATTGTGTTTTTACTTCTCCTCGTCCACATCAGTCTTTTCCTAAGTGTTCCTATCCAGACTTAGGACTGAGGGACTGGAAACTGCTGTAGCCTCCTGCTCACGTGTCATGCTTCACTGAGGTGTCAGTATGGGACCCTCTGTGTGTGAGACCTACAGTGCAGTGCTGAGGTTTGAATGGTCCTGCCTTTGGGAATTGGGAATGGGATGGTAATAAGAGGTGGGCTTTTATGAAGTGATCAGGCCAAGAGAGAGTAAGGGGAGGTGAAGCACAGAGCAGTCTTCACTGGATGATGGAACCCACTGATACCTTGATCTTGGACTCAAACAAGTGAAGCCCTATAACTAATTACTTTCCTAACTCCTTCATTTGCTCTGTACCTTCCAAAATCCTGTTCTTGCTGCTTTTTCTTTCATTTTCCTCTTGGCTCCTCTTCAGGTTGGGGCATGATAACTGGAGCTGCAGCAGCCACACTGGATCAGAAGGATGAGTAACATGTGCTGAGGATGGCCAAGCACACAGACAAAGGAAGCTCAGCTTCCTTCTAGTTCTATGATGTCACCAAGCCTTCTCAGACCTACTATGTCTTTGAACTTCTTTTACGTGAGAAAATAAATCTTTGTGGGTTTAAATCATGGCCAGTTTCTGTTCTATGTTGCCAAATCTAAGCTAATACACACACACACACACACACACACACACGCATGCATGTGAGCACTCGCACACACATGCACACGCACACACACACAGCTTCTTTCATCCTACTTTTGTTTTGCTTTTGCTACCTCTAGAAGAGGAATATGTATATTAATGGTGACAATCCATGGCCCCAGGCCACTGTTCAAGGTTTCTGGTACCACCAGTGCTGTTGAAGCAAAAATGAAGCTCATTGTTTTGTTTAAAAGCTTCAATAATATTCCTGGTGACAGACTAAAAATGTCAGGCCCAAGAGATGTTGGCATCTGTCCCAAACAGGTAAGTTCTGTGCTCAACCTGGTAGCTCATGCTTGAAAAATATACTACAGTGTTTCCAAATTTCTGAAATCACCTCAGAAGTCAGTGTGGGAGGTAGGTGTGGTAGCACATACCTGTAATCCCAGCACTAGGGAGGCTGAGGCAAGAAGATCATTGTGAGTTCAAGACTCACCTGGGATACAAAGTGAGATATGGCCAGCCTGAGTTGCATAGTAAGAGCCTGTTTAAATTTTTTTTTTTTTTTTTTGTAGGACCAGGGTTCAAACTCACGACCTTGCACTTGCCCAGCAGGCACTTGTGCCTTGGAGCTATCTCCCCAGCCCCAGAACCTGTTTAAAATTAAAGATAAAATCAATGCGAGGAAAGTAAGAACTTTAGTGGGATTCCTGGATGTTTGAAGGGAACTTTCAGCCTATTACTCAGGGCCCCCTTTCCCCTATCCCACAACTTGTTAATATAAATATAGCTTCAAAGATATAGAAAAACTGAAAAAAGCCCATTACAATAACTAGTTATATACTCATCATTGAACAGCTAGTAGTTGTTAATATATTTGCTTTATCTTTATATGTATGTGTATCTATCTATCTATCTATCTATCTATCTATCTATCTATCTATCATCTATTTATGTAATCTAGGCCAAATTTATGACTAGAGCAAAGTAATTTGTTTAGCTGACCTTTGGACATGAGTTGTAGACATTACTTTTTGGTCTTAACACATCCAGCACTGCATTTTAAAGGGTACGAAAGGCAGACTTCCTAAGCCCTTCCAGCTCAGGAGTGTATGTGGCTCAGCAGGTGCTCTTCAGCCTTAGCACAGGGGTGACCAAAGGAAGAGTACTATGAGGCAATGTTATGTGCTGCATAGCAGGGGCACCTGTACTCTTTGAACTTCAGGTGGAGACATAGTTGCTTTCTTTCTAGAATGCTGTGAATTCACCCAAATTCTACCAAATCAACTCATCAACATCAGCCATAGCAATGATTGCTAGATATTTCTGGAAAACCTTTGAAAAACATGGCCAACTCATTCTGGTTTGTTCAGGACTTTTCTTAACATCAGCACTGAAGATTCTGGGAAATGTCTCAGGGAAGCAAGATGACTGGTTACTCTAGTTAAATTTTTATCTCCCCTCCAGGAAGCAGTTGATAATATTTTCATTGTTCATTTGATAGCTCATTGCATAGCTGTTAGATGTGGTGCTGGGGTGGGACCACTGACATCCAGTTGACTGTAATGTAGTCTTTGCTCTGCAAGAAGTAGCTACAATTCTCCATTACTCCCTGTTGGTGTTAAAGATAAAAATCTGGGATTTAGGATTGAACCTTTTCAGAGTCACAGCAATTACAAGCAATAAGGAAGGATAGTTTTGCAAGGAAAGTAACCTAGGTCTCTAAACATCCTTTTGACCCTGGAGAAATTTAGCTTTTTTTTTTTTTCCTTTCTAACAATAATATCTTGAACCTGAAAAATTAGAGAGGAAAATAAGTTGTGGTCATAGTTCCTTTTTTTGTTTGTTCATTTGTATTGAAGTGCTAGATGGAGTGGGGCAGAGT